>LUGF01042059.1:0-10162 GCA_001625245.1 Calycopis cecrops
TCCGTTTAAAGAATCTTAATCATGAGCAACATTCGCGTAAATGTACGAAAACTATATATTAATGAGTATTTAAATAAAAGTAAGCATGATTTTTTTTCTTTCATATCTGTTCTGTTCATTGCTGTGTCTTAAAGCGTTATCATTCATTTCCTTCTGTGTTAAACTTGGAACGAAAAAAAAATATTAAACAAGTACCGAAGGAAAGTGAAGTTTAAATTCATTTAAACCTCAATAATGAGAGTACTGTAAGCTCTTCTAAGGTATAATATTGATAATAGGAACGCATTTGTATAAGTACCGATTATGCTGATGTATATGGGCGTTTTTTGGCGCTTATCAAAAGACTTGAACTGCTTATATAGGTTATATATGCTACTTTTGTAATAAAAAAATCCACTGACATCTTTATATCCACTCACAAAGTAATTACTGCCAATTTCATTTGGGACACAAACTAGCCTCAGGAGCAAAAAATTGTAAACAGCCTCTATCCTATGTTTATCCTAGGGCTATCAGATTCATTATAAAGGTTAAACATCTTTTGAACGACCTCCAGATGCGATGTTATAATTCTATAACGATGATATTTCTTGGAGAATAATCCGAAATATATATTAACTTCAGTAATATTTCCACAACAGACATATTTTATTAGATATACAATATTGATAAAACCGATAGGCATTAAATGAAACCACATATTTTGTCTATAATTTTCAGGCTACACAAAAAACAGTGACAACAGTGGAAATAGGCAGGATTTGTACTAATTTCTTTGATTTTCGAGACGAGCTTTTTTAAGATGAAATAATTATTTGAAGGTAGTAGGTAACATTTATGTAAACAGTAGTTCTTTTATAAGTATTCTGTGTCCTTACTAATATCTCTGTGAATTTCTGTACAAAGTTTTATAATGACTGATTGATTAGTTTTGGCGTGTAAGTGTAACAAACGAACTTACATTCACATTTATAATATTAGTGAAGATTATTACATACACAATATATATATCGCAACACTGAAACCAAATAGGGTTTAAACCGGAACAATAATTGGTACGTATATAATACGCTTGTAATGTGCTCGTAACTCAATTTAGACCGCTGCTGTCGTGTCAATATATCCGAGTCATAACATGCGTGTCCCATATTATAGTGCACATAATATGTTTGCTCAGCGTCAAGTATAATTATAATCTATCCTATTATTTTTCTACTCCGATAGGATGCCTAGTTATGTTTTCTGAGATACGAGAATATTATATCAAAAACATATTGCCTCCAGACTTAAAACTCAAAATGTGTAAATACGATAACATTTACTGTTTGCGAAACAAATGCTTTAAATGGAAAATATCTACCATTCGTCGTATACCTAATAGGCGTTTACTTTGTACTTGAAAAATTGCACACTTAGGTACTAGTGACAGACAAGTTAAATGTCGGAACATTAAGAAAGTCCAGAAGTCAATATCTTTACTTTGTAACTTACTCATGTGATATTACAATCACATCGTAATGCGGAACTAAGGAAATTTATGCGGAAGGATAATTTAATAGAATTTCGTAATTGATTGTGGTCGGTCGTCTTGAAAGTAAATTGATGTGGATGGGGCCATTGAGCGTAGTTATAAACGTAGGCTCGTAGACAAATAGACGGAATAAATCTTACTTCAACAATGATAGGGCCGACCAATACGCTGGATATCTAATAAAACCCCCAGATGTTGAAGTTTAAGTAGTTTGATATTAGAGACAAGAATGGTTCTAGGTAGCAATCTACTAAGTTAAAGTTTCATAACTGCTGTTTAAAATTATACTATGTTTAAGGAATTTTTAAGGAAACCAGGATAAAATTTTGTTTTTTTTATTTTATAAGGAGCATAATGAATAGCGCCTTGTGGGTGGTGCATGAGCCGTTCTTTTAAGACACTGATATCCACAAATTAAATCAAATCAAATCAAAAAGTTTTTATTTAAAATAGAATTACAGTAATTACTTTTTGAACGTCAACAATAAAATCTACCACTTCACACAGACATTCTACGCAGGCATTCTCATAAATGGTATGCTTTTACTACTTCATTCACTCTTTCGCCCAACGAAGAGATTGATTGGGCCACCACAAACTCAGAGTAATTTTAGTAAGAGGTAGTGCCACACTGCATGATTGAATGTAGCCGATTTGGGCGTCCGATAGTGTTTGTCGTGTCAGATTTTTTGTCGCAACATCCGTCAGTTACACATACATTTCAGTACGTCATCACAGTACAAGATGATATAAATTCGGTAAATCTTTAATTGATTGACTTTCGACATTAACATGCAATTAAATGAATAATTAATTTTATAATAAAAACTATTAAATTATTATTTATTCAGTACCTCATTTTTAAGTAATATATACCGAAGTTGATTTATTCCGGCAAGATCGTGGAAAAAATAAAATAATACTTATACTAATTTCAAACATTGATTTTGTTGGCATTTTTGTTGCGACAATTTATCAAAATATTGCCTTTTACTGCCCATCGTTTTAGTTTTATGTCCAATTTGGAAACATGGTTGAAATGTATTTAAAAATATTTTATTATATGCTCTTGACCATCATAGTTGTGCTCAATCTCGTAGTTAGGGAAAACGGTAGGTATCAGTGCCAATAAATAATATCAAAAAATTGTTTCAAAATGTTAATAACAACTGATTTGTGTTGGTTTTCAGTAGCTATCAATATTCTTATATGTATAATTTACACAATTTCTATTTCACAAATAACGCAAATTTCAAAAAGATCTTTTGAAGGAAAATCAGATTATTATAATGTACTTATATAATATGTATGTGCACACATATTGTACGTATAGTTAAATTAACAACTAAACAAGCCCATTTCAATAGTTACAATGTCGATATATGTTAGAAGTCCGAGTATCGGTTTTGGACCGTGTGTCTCCATAAAAGCTTTATGTTCCATGAAGTTGACAGCCTGCATTCCCACTAGCGTTCGTATGCGAATGAAGAGGAAAAATGCGTTTTGGTTCACACATTTTTCGGACGACATATCTAACAAAAAATGGAATAAAATTCCGATATATTCGTCTAGAATATTTCAGCGCTAATATATCGCTTCAACACAGGATAAAAACCTACGTATTTAAATCAATATTACTAGCGTGCTACTACTAGGTAGCCATGTAGCCACCTTTGGGCACCTTTGGCCCCGTAATATCAGCTAGATCCATTTGACCGTATTCAACGTAGAGCAACTCGAATCGTTGATGACCCTGTTATTTCCGGGCAGCTCGATCCTTTGGCCCTACGGAGAGATGTCGGTTCCCTCTGCATCTTTTACCGTATTTTCAATGGGGAGTGTTCCGAGGAATTGTTCGCCTTAATACCAGCAGCTGAATTCCATCATAGGACATCGCGACAGAACTCAAAGTTCCATGCCCACCATCTCGATATTCCTAAATGTAGTACTGTGCGGTATAAACGCTATTTTTTACCGCGTACAACAGTACTATGGAACCAGCTGCCTTCCTCGGTATTTCCGATCCGATACGACTTAGGGATCTTCAAAAAAAGAGCATTCCTCTTCCTTAAAGGCGTCTGCAAGACACCTAGTTTTGCGGATGTCTATGGGCGACGGTAGTCACCAATCACCTGCTCGTTTGCCCCCTATTCCATAAAAAAAAATGTACAAGGCCATACTCTGACACAATCTGGGGTAGGTCTGAACAAACGAACAATTAGAATCATATAATGACTCGTAAGCCTAATAACGTACTCTTGGTAATTGGCTATGCATACATATGCGACTGAAACACAAGTACTATTATCGGATGCAAACGAATGATACCACGGCTTCATAAGTTTCACCGCGAATAAATTGTGATAAACTTCTTGTATTGGAGAAGTCGCAATGTAGGTACATACATAATAGTAGCGCAAATAATGATTTTAAGTTATTCACAGATTCCTATTTGAGAGTTATTGTTAAATAAGATAGCACTTTTTTTTGTTGGCCTATTCTCAACTTTGGCGTTGTTTCACTATGTAGAATGTATATGGGTTTTTCCGTCTCGTCCTACGCCACCACCTACAAATGGGTTACCTGCAAACTGCACGAAACACGACAGACTAGCTAACACAATATTATGTCGTCCGCCTATTCCGGCTGCAAAGCAGCATGGAACTGACTCTTAATATATTTATTTTCTAAATCATAATAAGGTACCTACTGAAAATAAAATAAAGGATAATATCATAAGAAATTATGAATACTTTTGAAAGTGTATACCATTTTGTATCGTTTAGGTTGTAGCCACATGTTCCAAACTGCGGTTACAAATGGCATTGACAAAACGGTCCTTGTAAAATGCAAATAGATGGATACATTTTACTGTGTAAACTTGTATAATATGTCACCGTAAGATTGTAAAAACCGTAAGATTACAAAATAACTCGGAAGATTGCAAACTGTCGGAAAATTGTGAACTGTACAAACCATTCACAATTTAACGCATTATTTTTCGTTAGTTTATAATCTTCCCGGAGCAAACCGTAAAATTGTGAACGAAATAACGTCCGTACCTGATTGGTCGGTTTCCCGTCTGATTTTTAGTGTACTACTTTTTGGTTAGGTTAGGTTAGACTATGTTTATACATAACGAGCGAGCGAAGCGAGCGAGTCTAGTGGATCGGCATAGACCCTCTGGCTGAAATTCGTGTCAAAATCCATAAATTGAGAAAAATTCTATAGAATTTATTTTCCTTTTTTTTTCAAAAAGGAAGCATTACATTGTATTGCGACTGATAAGGGAGGGTTAGGGAGCCCCCCCTCTTCCTCCCACCAAACCCTCAAGTCGAAATTCGTGCGAAACGATTCTAAACCCGAGCCAAAGAACTTTTTGGTTATCGACATTAATTACGACGCTAAATAATACAAAAACATTATACCAAAACAAAATACAAACAACCGGCCTAACTAATGAATAATAACAATTGACATTTAACAAATTGACAGCCAAAGGCGGCGGGAATGCGCTTCACAGATTAGACCAATCAGCGCACGCCTCACGACAATAGACCAGCTTCTTTCTAGACCAATCAGCGCGCACCATACGTCAATAGGCCAATCAGCGCATCCATCGCTTGCATGTATGATGTCAGTTCACAATTTTACAGTTTGCTCCGGGAAGATTATAAACTAACGAAAAATAATGTGTTAAATTGTAAATGATTTGTACAGTTCACAATTTTCCGACAGTTTACAATTTTCCGAGTTATTTTGTAATCTTACGGTTTTTACAATCTTACGGTGACATATACACAATGTTGTCTAGTAACTATATTTTTATACTTTTTGTAATTGTTTGCTGTTAAGATATATATATGAGCTCAATGTGTTTAAATAATAACCTTACAAACTTTTATTATTTGTTTATTTATTTATTTATTTATTTATTTATATATTCTTGTACACTTAAAACACTTTATGTAAAAAAAAAGACATATACTTTGAGTACAAAGGTACAGCTTATTCCAAATGGGAATCTCTGCCAGCTGACCTATTACAGGAGAACTGGCAACTTATAAAGCAGTATCGGGTGTACTTAATATTTTATCTAAACTAATATATAACTAATGACACAATACATATGTTTAAAATTCACATATGGTGCTATGCAAAAAATAAATACGTATATACATACATTACTATTTATCTATACATACTTAATAAACTAATATATAAACTAAATGTATAATAAATACATAAATAAATATATATAAACAGGTACTATTAAGAGACTACTAGAAATAATACACAAGTTAAAAAGTAAAAAAATATTATACTGAGTTGAGTAAATGCTCTTTGACTCGCTTTTTAAAGAGCCCAAGTGTGTTGCAATCCCTAATTTCGTTTGGTAGGGAATTCCAGAGCTTGGCGGAAAGGACAGTGAAAGAGTAGGAGAAGTAATCAGATTTATGAACAGGTAATTGAAGCAAGGTGCGTCTATGAGATCTGCAGGATGTGTCTTCCAGATGAGCGAAAGTGAAACGAGAGCGTAAATAGGGAGGAGAAGAGGGATTAAAAAGAATATTGAAAAGGAAACAAAGAATTCTGTAATTTCTACGTAAACGAATAGGCAGCCATTTCAGTTCCTTGCGAGCCAGAGACACGTGATCTTGTTTTTTTAGACCAAATATAAATCGAATACAAAGGTTCTGCAAGCGCTCTAATTTATCTAAATTTTGTTCTGTTGTGTCCGAGCAACATACATCTGCATAATCCAAAAGCGGCAGAATCAGAGACTGAGCTAAAGATATTTTAGTTGAGAAGGGCAAAAAATATTGGAGGCGTTTCAATGAATGTATGGAATAATGTATCTTGCGACTGATGGCATTGATGTGTGAATCCCACGATAGATTTTTATCAAAAATGACACCTAAATTTTTTGCCGAGTCGGTGTTAGCTATCCGTGCACCGCCTAAAGTTACTGGAGGGAGTGTACTAAAGTCTAGACGTGGTCGGATGCGCTTACTGCCGATGATTAACGCTTTGGATTTTTCAGGATTTATAAGAAGGCCAAAAGATTTAGTCCATTCGTTAATCAGATTCAAATCGTCATTTAGGGAGGCAATCGTGGTAGTGGCTTCAGATATAGGTATTGAAATGGCGGTAGATTTGTAAATCATCCGCATATAAAAGAAATTTAGAAGAAATAATTTTTGTTATCAAGTTAATAAAGATAGAAAAGAGAAGAGGAGAAAGAACGCCGCCTTGCGGAACGCCCGCAATTAGATTACTCCAGTTTGAAAACGTATCGTTAATCTGTATTCGCTGTGAGCGGCCATAAAGATAAGAGCTAAACCAAGATATAGCTGAAGAAGAAATATTAATGGATTCTAAAACAGAGAGAAGGATGTCAAAGTCAATATAATTAAAAGCGTTACTAAAATCTAAGAGAACAAGAACTGTTAAAGATTTATTCTCCATGGCCCAGCGAATATCGTCAGTAACGTTAATTAATGCGGAGGATGTGCTATATCCAGGACGAAAGCCTGATTGCATCGGATTTATAAGGTCATTAGAATATAGAAAAGTAGAAAGCTGCTTATGGACAATGTGCTCTAAAGCTTTGGAGAGAAAAGGAAGTATAGAAATAGGTCGAAAGCTAGAAAAGGAAGTTGGGTTGGAAACTTTAGGCAGAGGAATGACATTAGCCTTCTTCCAAGCAGCGGGAAAACTACAAGAGGATAATGAATGATTAAAAATGTGAGTTAAAATGGGTAACAAGGTGGGAAGGATCAATACAATCATTTTGGAACAAAGTTTATCATACCCAATAGCTGTTGAGGATATAGAGAGTATGGCTTTCTTTGCGTCAAGCTCAGTAATAGAATAAAAAGAAAAAGAGGGGTCACATTTAGGTAAGTTGACCAAAGAATTAATGGTGTTAAATTTGGTGACTGTGCTTAAAGTTACTGGAGGTCGTGCAAAATGTTCATTTAGAGCGTCTAGATCAATGTCATTAGGTGATATGGTAGCTGCTTTACTAATACCAACAGATCTCAAAAATTTCCACGTATCTGCTGTGCCTCGATTAAATAGGGACGAGTAAAAATAACGTCGCTTGGCCTCTCGGCACTTGCTATTACAAGTATTTCGTAGGATTTTGTAGCGGGTTAATTTGACATCAGTAGGGAAACGCTTTAATTTTCTTTTCGCTCTGTATCTTTGAAGCATATGCTCTTTAATTTCATCTGTAATCCATGGGGCAGGGTTGTGCTTAATTTTTACTTTTTTGGCTGGAGCATGGCGGTCATAAATATTAAGTATCAAAGAATTAAAGTTTTCAACCTTTTCATCTATACTTGAACTCTCTGTAATGGTGGACCAATCGATAAATTGGGCATCGTCCATTAATGCTTTATGATCAATTTTATTGAAACTACCTAATGTGATACTTTGAGGTTTCCGTTTAAGGGCACGTATTCGATATGAGAGAAAAATGAGATCGTGATAAGAGAACGGCGCAGTGAGTTGACCATGTACGGCAACATTGTCAGGCAGAGACACCATCATAAGGTCTAAAAGAGAAGGGATACAGTTAGGAAAGTAATGGGTAGCAGAAGTATGAAGGAAGTGGAGATCTAGAGAAGAAATCAAGGATTGAAGTTTTAGAACACGAGAATTATTTTTAAGGAGACAAGTGTTAAAATCGCCCATAATAACAACATGATTGTATGTAGTACGAAAGTTAAGAAGCAGTTTATCAAGACAATCGAAATAGTCAATGTTAAGATTAGGGCTGTAGAAGGTAATGAGGAGCAACTTATTGTGGTGTATTGTTAATTCCATGGCTAGATATTCAGCAGATTCGGAGTAAAGAGAAGGAGACATGTCAAGAACCTTATACTGAATATCAGCGCGAAGATAAATTGCTACCCCACCACCTCCTTTACCAGTCCTATCATTGCGAATCAGGATAAACCCAGGAATTGCAAATTGTGTCGAAGGAAGAGGCTTGAGAAAGGATTCAGATATCAAAATTGCATCAAGAAAATTGCAATCAAAAGAAAAGATATTACCTACGAATCTTTATATACCTATCACATGTAAACAATTTGGACAAAATCACCAAAACGAAACTTATGGTCTTTCGGTATATACAACGTATTTTGTTTTATTTTCATGTGATATTAGAATATAATTCCTGTATACTAATCGTCATACTGCTAAGTTCAAAATTTAAGAAAACTTTTTTCGTTCATTTTACCCCTTTAGGAGAGAATGTTTTCCATCTCACCTACACAGATTATGTTTTGCAATCAAAAATTTACATAATTATTTATTGATTAAAAAAAACTACTAAAATTAAAAAAAAAACTACTATTATATATGCGAAAGTTTGTATGTTTGTTGGTTTTTTGTTACTCCTTCACACAAAAACTGCTGAACCGATTTTCGTGAAATTTGGCACATAGAGAGTAACTTGGATTAACACATTTTCCCTCCCTAAAAAATGTTCCTAGTGGATGCCATGAGATGATTTTCTATTTTCCACGGGGTCGAAATTTACGCGGGTGAAACCGCGGGGCGCAGCGAGTTCCATATAAATTTCTATATTAATAAAATTAAAAAAAAAATGTATAAACGACAAAGGCGAATCGGAAATCTTTTGCAAGCGTTAAGAGGTGTAATCGACTTGTAGAGATTAATAACAAATTTTATTAATTATCGTTAAAGTTTTCTCTCATATCATCAGAATTATATATTTATATATTTTATGGAATATTATAAATATCACATTGAATGCAGTGGTGGTCACCGGTGACCACAATTATACTTTCCTAGTGGGCTGACCAATTCGTCATGTTGACAAAATTCACACTTCATATTTTATCGGGTCATACGGTTCAAAATAGGCAAAAAAACTCTAAATAATTATATCTCAAAATTATGCAAAAAAAATAACATATTAAAGGCTGTCGTACACCGGTGACCACCACGGCGCATGCCATTGTAAATCTGCATTTCGTTCGCGCGGGGCCGCAGGGGTCGCCTTGCCGGCCACACCCCGCCCCTTCCCAGATTCCCCCGGAATAAAAAAAATTATGATTAACTGACGTATAATTAAACGTTTTTAATAATTTACCAATAAAACATATTTGTTATAAACTTTCTTTTATTTTAAAACCATTTATTAAAAAAAAAAGTTTTTTTTATACTTAGTGCCGTAACGAGCTAGCACGCGTTAAATGTACTCCAGGGCTGCGCCTGCGCACTATAAAGTTTTGTATCGACATTGTGCCCTCCAGCGAGAAAATTGAGTTCAAACAAGAGCCCATCACGCGGTCACCGGCGAGCCCCATGGCCTAAACGGGTAGTAATGCTGTCACTCACCGGTGAGCCCCACGGCCCAATTGGAACAACAACTAAATTTGAATTGGCGTTTAACGTGATATACTATAACTAGCTGTGCCCCGCGGTTTCAACCGCGAAATCCATATAAACTTCACCACCCTATTTCACCCCCTGAGGGGTTGAATTTCTAAAAATCCTTTCTTAGCGGATGCCTACGTCGTAACATCTACCTGGATGCCAAATTTCAGCTTGATCCGTCCAGTACAGCTGTGCGTTGATAGATGGCTGTCA
>LUGF01042059.1:10732-27500 GCA_001625245.1 Calycopis cecrops
GTATCATATTATTGACAAAATTAAAAAAGACTAGTTATGTAATAGAAAGAAGCGTAGTCCCATAAGATTCCTTTTATTAGGTACTTAGCAGGGTTAAACATTAATAAAAAACACTGGTTAAAAATGAGAAGAAGTTTACTTTATAAATAGATATTGGTAGCCATCAAAATCTGGTGTATTGTAATACTAATTTCATTTTAGGATTCTGTAGTAAATGTGTGTTAAGTACTAGAAAGCTATAATTAAGTACAGGTATGTAGATTAATCCAGACAAAATGTGGTAGAAAAATCTTAAAAATTTTATAGAGTGGCTCCCATACAAATAAAATGGGGACTGTATTTTTTTTAGTATGATGTAGTGATTTTGCGTCATTGCACCTGGAAGGAGTCGAAAAGCGTCGTGTCATGCTAAAGGTACAGTGGCGTTGGGGGAATGGCAGAAGGGAGGCAACTCTACCTTTCTCTTTAGGATTTAAATAAATGAAAATATACGTTCAGAAACCTGTGTGGGTGAAATTTAGCCCAGGTATTGCAATTTGTAATAGATAAAACCCTTCTCGTCACTTTTCTTTGTCTATTTTGTTATTGATGCCCATTATTTTACCCCTTCGTTCCGGCCTGATGCAGAAGCAATATAGCCCCATGCTAGATTACTGCCGCATCGGCTTGGAGCTCCCCGACTTCCTCATTAAATGTATATTAAAGCTTGCTCCACTTTTATATAAAATTAAATAATGTTTTAAAATGATTACTAACTATATTTATAACAAATCGGCGATTAAATGACCAATTTAACCTAATCTCCTCACTTTCATCCCCCTTTCATCTTTGTTCTCGAGTAATTTCACACAAGTGACCTTTGTTTTATATATGTGTCTCTAGAAACCCTCAGGGACGATTTAACAGACAAATGGTATAAAAGGTTTACTTATAGCAAAATGAACTATAGAGTTTAGAAACTGCAAGGAAAAGTCGTTATTTTAGTTAACAAAACATTCAGGCATATATCAGGTACTACTGGTTGTTTATATATTACGTGTTTCAGGGGAAAGTTGAAGTTCGTACGTCAAACGAAAAAAATGGACACCGTTGGAGACGGTCAAAAATTAAAAAAAATATCAAAATTTTTTACATTAAACTCCTCTGAAGATAATAAAAATTAAGTTTAAAAACTAAAAAATCCAACTACTGAAAATATAATCTCATTTTAAAAAATATGAAACAAGAAGTTATTCTCACCTAAAATTGTTAGGTTTTTTTTTAAGAAATTTTATATTTTGCAATTTTTTTTTTGTTTTCGTTTAGAAATTCATTTGCGCACTACCACCGGACCGAGGGTGAGGACCGGTGGATGTATGTGGGACTCCCAGATAAACCGAACCCACGGAAACCCCGCGGGTGCCATCGGTCGCCTATACTGAGGTGCCTCGGATCTGTCAGCGATAGCGCACCTCGGCGACTGGCCAGTCCCCCGTATCTTCTCCAGAATATTAGGGCTAATCCGACTGACTAGATCAGCCCCTTCCGACGTCGGGGTCGTGCAATGGTGTCAGGTTCCCATCCTAAATCCTGGCCCCAGTTATAGAGGCTACATAATATGCGCGTAGCGCCTTTGCCGCACTCTCACTCGTCGTTCGCCTGTCAGGCCATTCGCCAGCTCCTCCTCCTTTTGGAACATTAACGTCTCGCAGGAGGACATCGCCTCCGAGTATTGAGCAGAATACGCTCGAGAGCGAGAGGTAGGTACATCCCTCCCAGCGCCACTACCAAAGCACGACGCTGTACGGCACATCTAGGACACACCTATATGGAAAAATGAATGTTTAAAAGGATATAACGATTTTAATGTTTTTTTAATCTTCCGATTTCTTACAGAAAGAAAATTACCTAAAATAAATTACATTCTTCTGAACACCGCCTTTTTTTTAGAAATAATAGTTTACAAGTGTCTTATTCTTATCAAAACAGAAACATGGTTATACCGAAACTGATCATTTTTTTCTTTCAAAACAAGTCATCCTTATTTTCTCTAATAATCTTTGATGTACCTAAGTTTACAAAGTAATAAATTGATTTGATTTAATTTGATTTGATTATGTATGGTCCATAATACTAAATTACTTAAAATATCTGCATGTATGCGCGTGGTTGGTTAGTTAAAGAAATGATGCCTCATCTTCCCGGCCGTTGCTAGGCAACCGATATAGCGCG
Source organism: Calycopis cecrops (assembly GCA_001625245.1). Lineage (NCBI taxonomy): Eukaryota > Metazoa > Arthropoda > Insecta > Lepidoptera > Lycaenidae > Calycopis > Calycopis cecrops. Next base: position 12,944 of record LUGF01042059.1, read on the forward strand.
CGGGCGTTAATTGCCAATTGGTGGACGACGCGGTCTCACAGCGATCGTCGCGCCGCGCGCCGTGTGCCCCAATATATTAAATTTTCGCGCAGTTTCAGTAAACGGGACTATTTTGCGCCTGGGATGCAAAACAGTGTCATTATAGTATTAGTAGTAAAATAGTAAATATATTTGAGACAACGGTATAGGTGGTCGAATAATGGAACAGTCTCGTTTAAAACGGAACGTATGGTCACTTTAACTATAAATATAGATACTTATTTATTTTAACTTCATATTAATTAAGTCCTTATAATTTCCCATATCTACATCAAAAAGTTCAGACTAATTCGTCACCATAGGATAGTGTTTCCTCTTTTAATAATATACATATAATATATACTAATAGTACTAGCTGTAGCTTAATAATTAATTATGCGATCAATATTTGGACATACTAAATAGGCCCAACATTTATTTTACTTAGAACTAAAACTAATCAAATATGCAGGGGTTTTACTGCCATCTATGAGTAACCTATAGAAATGAGACGATTAATCAATGTAAAAATATTATATTGTCTAAGTTGGACCAAATTACACCTGTTGATATTAACTAGTAAGTATACCCAACTTCTTTTCGAATACCTTAGGGCTACCCTCAGGCAAAGTTTGAAATTCCTATCACTTGTAGTTTCTGAGATTTCTTGATAAGTGAGTGAGATTTCATATTATAATTATTTTTTTTATATATATTTTTTATAGTATATTGAGGCTTTATATGAATATAACCGCCCAGTGAAATTGTCAAAGAGGTTTGATTTTTATGAGATTTATATTTTTATTTGAATAATAATATTGTTGTTTTTTGATAGGACTATTTATCATAAGGCTATTAAAAAATCACACCATAAATATAAACATGTGGAAAAAGTACTTGAAAGGGAATCATTGAAATTTATTTTATTAGTAATTGCACATGTTGCTATTATATAAATACTTATAACTGTGGGTAATATTAAATTTTTGTCATTATTTTCAGTTTCTTATAATAATAATAGTGTAATAGTATAAATAACGTGATTATACCTACATACTAATTGATTTTCCCATCTCATATCATATCAAAAGGCGGTGGCTCAAATGTTACATTAGCCGATGTACCTAATGTTCCCATTGTACCTATCATCGCATTGTTCAAGTGTGCATGGCTCTTTACAAAAATTCTTTCCAAGTTCTAAAAGCACGTATATACGTTAGTGGTTTTGTTGTCCGTCCATCGTACACAGCTCTTATTTGCCTACAGAGAGTAAGTGGCACTTTGAATGCATCAAATTCTCAGCCTATTCTTGTACAGCTTTCAAAACGTACGCGGTCAAGATGGCTCATTGAAATAGCAAAAGCTTCTATTTTTAAAATAAATACTATTTTATAAAAACGAACATACCTACTGTTCTTCTTATGCTAAATGATTTAATAAGACCAAAAGATTTTGATACTTTTGATATTTGATATTACAACTGTTGATATTTGAAACCACAACACACAGGGCAGCATTTGCGCTGCCGTCGCACCGCGCCGTATTAAATCACCTACAATGTAGCAAATCACTACCACGATAGAGATTTATTTTATTTTCTAAATTATATTATTATCTTCCTTATTTTGTGCACTAATTTATTTTTCAATTATTAGACACGACTGTCTAATTTAACAAACATCTTTATCATAAAAACTACAGCCAAATTAATAACCTTCATTTAGAACTTATAAAAAATTAAAGCGGTGAGCAAATCAATATTTCGTATGTACAATTAGGGCCTACTTACTGTCTTCCCCGAAGATGCTGCCTGCTGGAGCTTACTTCTGTCTCATCTCCAATGCTATGCCATGTATGGCTATCCATACTAGACAGGCTTAGGCAGGGTCGGACAGGATGGGAAGGCTGGAGGGATCCTTTTACCTGTAGATACGAGACCGGCTTATAGCTGCTGAAGTCATCTGTAGGGATTTAGTCGGTATTGCATTTGCAAGTGTCGAGTACGACATAAGTCTAGTAGCTCCTAGGTATAATCAGAGTACAATATAGTATAATACAAAATTTGAAGTCTTCTACAGCAAGAATGAAAAAAACTGGCCAAGTGCGAGTCAGACTCGCGCACGAAGGGTTCCGTACCATTATCTACGAAAAAGGGAGCTTATATTTTGTATGGGAGCAAAAAAATCACGTTTATTGTATGGGGGCCCCTTTAAATATTTATATTATTTAATTTTTTAGTATTTGTTGTTATAGCGGCAACAAAAATACACCATCTGTGAAAATTTCAACTGTCTCACTATCATAGTTCATGAGATACAGCCTGGTGACAGACGGACGGGGGGACGGACGGACATCGGAGCCTTAGTAATAGGGTCCCGTTTTTCCCGTTTTTTTTGGGTACGGAACCCTAAAAAGGTCCTACTTAGTGTCATAAAGCGCAAATGCGACAATGTTGCCTCTTAAAGCCTGATACAATAAGAAAAGCATGACTCTTGTTTCATCATTATGCACCAATTTTTATTTTTAAACGACACTGAATTTAATGTTTCGACCCCTGTGTAGTTAATAGTAGCAACATCGTTCCTATATTTAGTTATAAACTTAATACTTGTCTATAAAGAAAGGGTAGATTGGGCCATTTGAGTCTCATAGTTTGAAGATACAACCCATTATTGGATCTCGGACTAGAGAAGGATAGACACGATTTAACGAACGAGCTGACTTTACCCAAAAAGCTTAATGTTTGGAAAGTTATCTTTCTTGTTTACATTATACCCATTACCAGGAGCTCGAAGATATAATAGAAACTTGACCTCAAAAGTTATACAATAAACTAAAAATATACTATATGAATTATAAATACTATAATTTCAAATATCAATAATCATTGCTTCGAAACCGATACAAAAGAAAATATGATTCGTTTCGAAGGCTTCGTTATTTTTTAGATTTCGTCGTTAGAAGACGAAATCTTGACTGCCCACTCACAAAAAGTTGCAAACTTGAATAGTTACTTTTAGGGTTCCGTAGTAAACGAGGATCAGCGGTTTTATTTAGAGGCTATAAGTATTAGAAAGCTGTAATTTAGTATGGGTATGTAGATTAATCATGACAAAAAGGGGTAGAAAAAAACTGGAATTAAAAAAAAAAAAAAAGAATTTTTTTAAAAGGAAAAAAGAAAAAAATCCCCCACATTTTTTTCTGAATCAAAATGTACTTGGAAAAGTTACATTTATATGTTTTTTTTTGTATTTTTGTTTAACATCATTAACATTAACCGGTAGACAACGGCCTATGATGGTACTGATGGTACGGAACACTTAGGGAGCGAGTCCGTCTCGCACTTGGCTCGCTCTAGCTATTAACCAAGATGTCCGGTCCTTAAGAACTTGGAATATTACACATTCGTCGCCTCTATTGTACATTAACAAAATACGTAAGTACGTTCTTGGGACCCGCAACGAATTTAATCAGAAGAAAGTGGGAGGAGTAAGAAGTAATTCGAATTTTTATTTATATAGGTATATATATAGAGATATATAAATTGAAATAAATCAAGTGGCGATAGCACTTGGCAAAATTACTTTCATTAGCGGGTAACACATGTTGCAATGTGTCCCAATGACACCTATTTAAGGTTATCCCGACTCTATTCAAACTGATATACCGGTTGTAATGGAGCGGGTCACATCTGTCGCCAGATTAATAGTATCCAAGCAACCCCACCTCAAACCTTTGGCCTTTATGAACAATTATGACAAGGTGTTCAATAATGTAGAACGAATACGTAAAAAATCCTAATTAAAATAGTTTTTAATATGGATTTTTATAAAGGGATTGGACAAATAAGAAAGTGCAAAATTTATGGAGCATTGACATTTATATCGTTACTTAGCTACTTAAGGTCTATTTACGGTAAACTGATACCTAATTAAATAAAAATAAGTTGCAAATCTAAAGATATCTAAAATATTAAAAAGTTACATTGGTTTATACTGTTTGTTTTTGGATTGTGCTAATGATAAATAAATAAATACCACGCCTAGATGACGACCCTGAAGGGCTAAGCAATTCGTACAAATATCCAGTTTTCGCCTGTTAAAAGTGCCATTTAAGTACCTAATAGGGGTAATGGGGTGGCAAACGACTTGAGAACCGATAGGCACCGTGGTATAGGTGGTACTATAAATATATGAAGTAGATTTCCATATACCGCCCAACCCATCCGTATGGGGGGCTATTAGGTGCCCTAACAGAGCATTGGTCGGGTCAAGCTTAGATAATAGAAAGGGGGTCTAGCTTAGATAATATATAATATTAATAGAAATATAATTCAAACAGATGTTCAATATTATCAAATAATTAACTTTCGAAGGTATGTTTATTTAGGATTACTCGATAATGAAACGATAATATTGGCTGAACACGGTTCAACGCTAACCTCAAATGTGTGTAAGTAATATACTGTAATATTTAAGAAATCTACCTCTCACTATAAGCTTCTATTTCTCGCGCATACTATACTGTACTCAAGTGACAGCTAATTTATCGCGTTTATTATGGTTCGTGACTCGCCTTTGGAAGGTGAGGTCATCAAACTCTACTTTTAGAGTTTGTACCACAGAATACGAAGTTAGTAAAAGTAGAAGTAGGTAGAGTCACAGCCATACAAACCGTTACAAATTTTCTAAAATACGTCACTGAATAAAATCAATAGGTACTTCGAGAAACTTCGAAACGAAATAATAATATCATTATTTTATTGGTTGCAATTATTTGCAATCTACGAGACAGCATATAAATTTTGTTGGATTAAAAATTCTTCCATCAATTAGTGCATTGTTGGCTTCTTGTTTCACGTTCGTTTCAAACATAATTATTTGTATAATAAAATTGGCAGCGTGTGTGAACTCTGTTTGATCACTGGCGCTGGGCGGACGATGGCATGATACTAACTTTCAAAGTTGATAAAACCTTTTCCTGTTACGACGATTATTCAATTATGATTCGTCAAAGGGATGAAAATGGAGTGCTGTTTATTTTACGAGAACCAAGTAATTGTTGCATATAAATAGGAGAACAAACTCTACAACTTGTAATTTTACGTTTTTTGTGAACTTTTATCGTATTTTATTATGTACATAAACACCGCCCGAGGCTACACCTCGCGTGGTTTTTCCTGTCCTTCAACTGTCTCCACAGGTACTAAATATTACATCGATCCGTTGATCTCATATGATGTGAAAGATGGACAATGAAACAAAGAAACAAACACACTTTCGTATTTATAACATTAATATGCATAAGTTTGATTCATAAGATCATAGAAAGTTTCTTTAGAATTTTCAAATTTATTGGGTAAAGTATAATTACTGAATTTCCCGTAGGAATGAGCGTAAAAAGTGTTCTAGATGTTGACCAGGCTTAGTATCTATACAAATTTGTTGTGTTCATATTTTCAATTTAATACGGATCCTCCGGAGCCGGACGCAACTTCGAGTCTCTCATCATTATTTTGTCATATTTTTTTCTTATAACCGCTATGACCATTTTTTTCAAACAAAAAATACCGTCGAAAATAAAACATATCCAAGAAGTTTTTTATTATAAATTATATAAAATATTATCTTATTTATCATGGTTGACCTTTTGACGACTTGAAGTCTTTTTTGTTATTACTGGAAAGATATTAAGTGTCATGTTTTTGGACTGGTCTGTGCAAGAACCAATACCGCTTATTTAACATAGGCCCGTGTATTGTGGTCAGATCTATCATTAGCCATTAAATTAGTCAATTATAAGCTGACGTATTCCAGCAAAATATTTATTTTTTATTGTAATATTTCAGAAAGAAAATCTCGCTACCGGAATATAATATGATCTCAGTTCGCAGTAAAATAATTATGAATATTCTCTATATAAAAATAATCTCGATTTCTTCGTATTTAGTATTGAAATATTTTTACCGTGTCGCTTTGCACACGACTTAACGAACCTTTAGGGAAGCATAATATTAATATTTAAGTGCTTTTTAACGTCCAATTCTGAAACTAAGAAACTCCAGTATCTAAAAATTATTCTAAAACAATACACATTCAAAATTCTATATTTTGGCCCGCGGAAGTTGAAGGAGAATGGAGGGCGCTGCCCTCCATTCCCCTCTATCTATACAGGTTTAGTTTTTGGTCACCGGTGCAATTTGCAGATTTGGTTCAGAATCGATAATACATTCGATTTATGAAATAAAAAAGGGTAAAAAATTTAATGGGTTAAAATTATTTTGCCCTACGTTATAAACATATTTCTTGGTCACAGCGTGGCATATGTTTTGTGAGTGTCGCTCGACGTCACTGACCTTGAAGTCGATACATTTCGTGTATGAACCATGGTTTTATTTTTAAGGACGATTTTTATTTAACAAAATATACACTCTTGGAATTGTCTACTTCCTTAGTTTAAAATTTGGCCGGTGACCAAAAAATAACCCTGTATAGCCTCTAAGCGCATGTCTATAGGCGTTGGTAGTCATGAAAATTTCTCCGACCGCTCGTTTGCCCCCCTATACCATAAAAAAATCCTTTTCCCAATGTTTCTAATCTTCCGCATACCAATTATAGTATAACTAGCTTACCCCGCGGTTTCACCCGCGTAAAATAGAAAATAATCACATGGCATCCCATAGGAACATTTTTTTGGGATAAAAACTATCCTATGTATTAATCCAAGTTACCATTTATGTGTGTGCCAAATTTAATGAAAATCGGTTTAGCAGTTTTTGCGTGAAGAAGTAACAAACAAACAAACAAACAAACAAGCATTCAAACTTTCGCATTCATAATATTAATAGGATTATAAAAGTGTGAAAGAAACTACCTATAAATGGCATACTTTTTCCTGCGTGGAGTAGTAGTTTATCATTAAAGGGAAATTAGGACCGAAGATTTATATGATACAGATATATATATGACAACAGAATAACCGGATAATCAAATATACAATATTACTTCATGGTCATAACATTTTCATTCTACGGGATGGGTCTATGCTTCAACTGCTGCATGCTGAAAAAAAGGATTCTAGTGAAAGTGTTCAGAATTGTATTAGGGAAGCTCTCGGGCAATAACTACGGGAAGCGAGCAAATAAGATGTAGGCATTATAATTTTTAATGAATGTGAAAGTGACAAAACCTGAAATTTATATATAAAATACGTGTCATTACTTTATAACAATATATATTCACTAACAGAAAAATTATTGAATTGTAGCGATTGAATACAGAAAAAAAGATCGCTTTTCAGATATCCGTATTATGAGGCACGAACTTAAAACAATAACAAAAGCGATATCGTCACCGTTCTATTTTTGTTTTGCGTTTTTTTATGCAAGATGTGAAAATATTATATTCGGTTTTCCCGAATTTTTTTGCAATCTACCTATTTATTTTCAAAAAATGTATTTATTTCAATTCTACAAAATTACTTTTAACTAATATTAATATAGATTAAGTATCCGTTATAAAATAATAATAATAATAATTTGCTGCTGTGTAGTCGAGAACAACACTAGATTAACGCAAAAAGTAAAGGAATCAAAATATACTCGGAGTACGTCTTACATATTTTATTATTCGAGAATTTAACATCTATGTATCAAAGACTCGAGCTGTCTAAAATACCTTACAAATACATATGTAAAATCAATACAAACGTCCCAACTGGAACAATAACTCAGAGTTATCCATGGATTGGATAGGATTCGCGCTCTAGATAGGAATAGATATTACTCGCTCAATAAACGTACCGTGTATACTATACATCTCACAAATAATATTTTTTTTATGCGCCAATTACTTCTGAGAATCCAGTTTATGTACAATATATTCATAGTTTTAACTTATTTATTTACAATCTTATTAACCTGTTGACTTACTGCATATTGCGTAAAAATCTAAGAATCGTTATTTTCTCAACAATTGGCATCCACGTTATTAAATAATAAAAAATCATCGGCCTAACAAGAGAACAAGAAATTTTAAGACATACATGAGGTTTCTTATACTACGTACGTACGCACCTGCGGAACTTCTAAAATTAAACTGTTCAGAAGTTTTAAACTCAAGTGAAAGTATAATTTGATCAATCGTTAAGTACTAAGCATGGCTTTTAAGTTCTAACGTAAGAAATTGAGGTCACAATTTCTTTAAAATTGTTGTCTCCCATCAACGTAGAAGTTTAATAGTAAGTTTGTTTGTTTAGTACGTTTTGTAGTACGAAGTCATAAAAGCAAGCGAATAAATATGTAATGTGAAATGTCGAAGGACTGTTCGCACTAGGAGATTGAAAGTTGTGCAAAAAAATCTGCCATGGATTGCAAAAATACGCTTGAGTCGGCTCGTGACCACGGCTAGTAGATATGGTAGTAACGAAATGTTTTATTCGTTAATACGAATAGTTATAGTTAGTTATAACTAACCCGTAAAGAAAATATAAAATGTGTAACAAACGCAAAGTCTTAAACAAGTACCTACGCAAGCAGATATATAAATAAATATAATGTCGTCAATCCTATTATCCTATTAATATTATAAATGCGGAAGATTGTGTTTGTTTATTTGTTTGTTTGTTTGTTACTCCTTCACGCAAAACTGCTAAACAGATTTTCATGAAATTTGGCACACACATAGATAGTAACTTGGATTAGTACACACACACTCACAACCATGTTCCTATGGGATGCCATGGGATGATTTTCCACGGGATCGAAATTTACGCGGGTGAAACTGCATGACGCAACGAGTAATCAATAAATTAAACTGTGCGTATATATTTAACTAAAAGTATCAGAAAAAGAAATGCGAAAAAGGTAAGAGTAATTTCGAACCGCATTTAAAGATAAAAAAGTCTACGCCAGTTTTCCGCTCAGCGTTTTAGGCTAAATGAGTATTCGTCTCGTTATCGTAATCCATCCCGTTTAATCCTTGTCCTATTAGGATTGACGCGAATGAACATAATTTGACGCGAATGAACATAATCACCAAAGGTCAGCCGTGTTTCGAGTGCCGAAGATTTACGACCTAACACCGCCGTTATTTGTCATTTTCACTGTGATGGGATTGTATTAGTATCTGGTATTTAGGTTATGTATCATTTTGCATTTATATTTACTTTGTAATATATTAACTGACTGTATCATTAATCATAGAAGTACAATACAATGTTTCCGTCTTTGTAACTATTATTCAATAGGAAACTTAAGCGATATTACCAATATCACTTTACCTTTACTAATATTTATTTTCTCTTATTTTATCTGCACATCTCCGGCGGAACCTCGTCGATACGCAATTTTTTATATAATAATTATACCATAATCACTGTGATTAAATTATGCGTTTTCAATTAATGTTTAAGATTATTCAATGTGAATGTGAAAAATGTGATCAAAATATGTGAAAGATTCTTTGCTTAGATGTTCGTCCGTCAATCACGCCGAAACTACCGAACGGATTTTGATAAAATTTGTTATACTAATAAGATTTTAGCTGACTTAGATTATATATAAAATACTCCCGCACTCATTTTTATTCCCGGGGATAAAGCAGGAAGCGTAGGAAAGTCAAAACTGTACATTGAATATTTGTTAAAGGAATACTTGAGGCGTGTTCTACAATCAATATCGAAGCCAAAAATATAGTTTTTGGAATTTTTGTATGTTTGTCTGCAAGTGCTGAATGGATTTACCTATTTAAAATTTTACATGAATATTACTAACAGGTCGGGTCAACTTAATTAAGACTAGATAATATCATGCCATCACCTACGAGGGAGGAGCTGTAAAGATTTCATTCGGAAAAATTGAGAACCTCCATTTTTAAAGTCCGAAATCCACGTAGGCGAAGCTGCGGGAGGAAGCTAGTACTATATAAATTTATGCTGCTCTTACTCGCTGTATAATTCGTACAAAATATATGACTGCACTTAATTGTACTTATGTAGATGCTACAGATTCTCCTGTATAACCAAGTACTAGTCTGGCCGCGTTCCATTTCTGGCCATAAGCCAACATGCCAATATTAAACCTAATTATGTTTTTTTAAAACAATAAACTTAGTATATTATTAGAAGATTGTTCAAACTACAGTTTTTTAGAGTTCCGTAGTAAAAGAGGAACCCATAGAGTTTCGTCATGTCCGTCTGTCTGTCCGCGGGTAAAACTGAGTAAAATTCAGAAACTATTTATTAATACTAATCATGGTAAAAAACTGCAATAAAAAATCTTGGACAAAAAAATATAATATGTAATATTTTCCTAAAAGCCACCGTTTCTGAGATATAATGATGCAAAAAGTTGAAAGTATCGTATGCACACGTTTCCGCTTTCCACGTTCCACCTCTGAGATTGTGTACCGCGTTTTGTTTAGACGAGGTTTCCGCAGTAAAACTATTCCACAAGTCTGCTATGTTTTTGTGTAATTAAAAACTTTTGGATGCTAACAGAAATTAAATTGCGTTAATATAGATGTATCGCATGTCTGTTCGTAAGTATCGAACGAATCCTCCGCTAATACTTGTTTGAGACTGTATACAGTATTAACATAAACTCTGAAAGAACTCACTCCAAACCGTTAAAGAGTAAAACTTTCCGTTATCAACTCTGTGACATGAGATAATGAGTACCATAATATGTTATTGTCCAAATATCAAATAAGTTTGTATGTTTTAATGTTCATAGAACAATTTTTTTTGTCACATATACCAATAAGGAAAGTTCAACATTTCCATGGTTTTTACGCGTCACACGTATAATGGTGAGCAAGTTATCTGAATAAAAATAAGGTTTTCCCTAATCTGTACACGTTTTCACATAAAATGTCCTTCAAATGTTTTTATATTTTGTCGTTATATTTTGCTATAGCTGAAGTGTTTAAAAGAAAAATAAGGGTTGTCACAAAAATTCACGATACTAGTAGGCGCCAACTTGCATGCTAACTTCATGCTATCAAAAATATCCTTTAAAAAACCTCTAAAAGTCTCGCAGCTTGGTTTTTCTACCGTAAAAAGTTGTGAGATCCATATTTATTTAGGTCAGTTAATTTATTTAGCACTAGTAGGTTCCATACATACTGTCTTAGGTTATTATGTAAGTTATTATCATATTAATATTAAAAATCTTTGAGGTTTTAAATATATAGATCGACATGGCCATCGCATGAAAACACAATGTATGTAAGATACAGTACAAATAATACAATTTATAATATTATATTAGAATGTTTAGTCCATTGCGCCCCACGCAGAATGCTCCTGTTCTCCCAAATTTCAGGACCATTAAGTTCTTAACCTACTCACCTAAATTTTCCCACATCCATTGAGAAGGACTTTGGGTTGGGGGGGTTGGGGACCAAGTTGCTGGGCCGTATTTCTGTGTAGTGTGAGTCAAATGTGGTCAAATGTTTTAGTTAAATGTGGGTTGCTTACTGTCCTATACTGTTCGTTACGATTATTTTTAATTCATACACGCCAACGTAGGCACAAAGGAGCATGCCTCTTTACTTCTGAGCATTGGCAGCGAATGATCACGCGAAACATTGTCCATCCAATTCGTGCACAGTAAATTCAAAGAAGCACAAAACAGGTATTTTTTGCCCATTTCCTAAATGTTCTTTAAATACTAGATAAAACTTCATTTATTTACTGTCGGAAACAACAAATTTTCTTTTTCAAAATGTAAATTGTAACAGCGCGGGTATGCAAATGTTTCGGCCAATTTCCATTTACGAGGGGTCACAAGAATCTAACTTGAGCCCACATCTTGTTTAAACTCAGAGCTGTGGACTGCACTCATTATACATTAAAATAAAAGCTTAAAGCATTTATTTTACCTTGGTAGCTTTTTGTTATCACAATTTTATGCAGGAGAAAATTGTTGATACAAACATATATCGTATGTAGGTACATACATACAAACATAATATAATATCAACAATTTTTATATTAAGGCAAAAATAAATTACATTTTGAAGATCTCAATAATTCTCTCATCAAAATGGATATTGTAATGTTATGCTGTTGATTTAAAGATGTTTTGTGTGTGCCCTAAGAGGGCAGTTGAAGTCGTTTAATGATCACCGATGCTTATTAACAATCGCACGCTTATTGGTTAAGCAAATGCGTTACCTTCTTTCACTTTTCTCCCAATGGGCCACGGGCTATTCTCAAATGCACAAAACACTAGAGCATAGTCATCATGGCTTTATAATGTGACCGACAAATACCAGCTGTCGTGTCGGCTAGATTCGAGTGCAATGATTTTTTTTTATAGTATAAGGGGACAAATGCGAAATCGGAGCCATTTTATGACTACGGACGTCCATAGACATCCACACAAAGGCTATACAGATGTGCTGCCCTCCATTCTCATTCCTCTTGACCACCGGCTACTTACACGCCGCACGAAACGCGACAGCACAACTGTCACTTCGGTAAGCGAAAGGTCGTACCGGCACGTATAATGAAAAAAAGGCTAATTAAACTATATATAATATTCAGAGTGGAGCCATTAAAAAAAAACTAAATCGATTTTAAGTATTGAACAACCGTGTGGCCTCGAAGTAGCATCAAGAGTGTTAGCTGGTCGTTTGAGACTATGGAACTGAGTACAGTAAGGTGCTGAATAATTAGGATTAGGTGCAGACATAAACTGTAAAACGTACATCCCGTGGGTATAACAGTATGCTACGTCCTATCAAAATATTAAAATAGCAAATTTCATATAAATCAGTTTTATTTTTGTGAGATAATTTACTAGCGTAAATTTAAGCTCGTACGTTGCGTTGCAGTATATTCGTGATCCGCTGCGCGGTATGAATTTCTGAAACAAAAAAGGCGTAAAAAAGCCTGAAAGCAAGGTTGAAAGAGGATTTTACTGCAAAAATAACGTGTATTATCTCCACGTTTAGTCTGCTAACGCACGTAAAATAAGATTTAGTTGCATAATATTTATACAATACGGAAAATTCAGTGAAACGTTTTATATGTTACTAAATGCTTTTAAACAGGTAACTAATTGCAAAAGGTCCTATGTTTAGTTTGAAAGGTACTAGTTAATGACAGCGATTAAGGATATTTTTTTATTTATGATGATGCATTACGATAATCATGAAAAAGATAGTGATGTTTGTGAATCACACCTACATGAAATCAAATGGATTTCCGTAAATCAACGACTGCACTTTTGTGTGTGTAGTCCGGCAGTATTTATTTTTGCCAGTTAAGTTTCTATAAGAACGTCAACATTTTATGAATGTTGGCATACCCCGCTAGTATTTCAGAACTTTCCAGGTGGAATGTTTTCTTATGACCACATGTTTTAATTTAAGTATATGGCTATTAAGGATATATTGAGATAGTAAAAAAAAAGTCTTGTTTTATATTTCTGCAGGTGCATATGTCTGTAATTGAATTACAAGAAAATCTATCAAAAGTCATTAATGACGTCGATATCGTGTAAATGTAAATTGCGTGGTCTTGTAAATATCGGCTATACACCAGAAGCTTCACAGCAACTCTGTTGCAAGTTAAATGGGGGCGGTGTTTGTAATGTATTTCATATATTCAATGTCAGTTACGATATTTTTATAGCTGCAGTAGACCGGCAGGGTAAATTTAAATCGCAACAATTGAACAAACTGGCGCGATGTGACTGTTCTCGGGAATATTTATTGTTACTTTGACAGCGGAAGGATAACCGAAATATCAAATATTTTTAAATATTAATTTATGAGTGTTTAAGTTATATCGTAATTGAGTAAGTGGCAGTGACAGATGAAAATAGGGATCAAGGGGGTTAACATACATTTTCACAGTCATAAGAAATTTCGAGAGCGTTCCACTAGTGAAGTACTATATTTTACTACTAAAACTGCATAAACACTTATTATAATTATCAGGAGCATTCAGATATCCACTACTGGACACAGCCCTACTCTTATTAATAAAATATTACGTATATAACATAATAAAATAAAATATGGAGCGTATAAATGTGTCGACTCACGTGCTTTAGAAAAGTGCCATGAAAGAAGGTGCCTCAGTGATGAAAAGTAAACTACCAACGTTGTTGGTAAGTAAACCGATAAATGAATTTCCGTGGCTCCGCTTATGCCTGCGGCGTTGGTACAAAAAAATCTCATTAACATTAATTAAAATGAGTTGAGAGCCAGAAAACGCCAATTAAAATATAATTAAGCTGATCCAGATACAAATGAACATAAAAAAATCAATTTTGTGAGTTAAAATTAAAAACAAATAAATGGCGAAGTTTGGTGGGTATAAACGTGGTTATAAAATTTAATAAAGGTTCAGATTTTTACGTGAATACGCATAAGGTTGAATAATTTAAAATAATGTTTTACGGTAGTCTTATCATATTCTTTTTACATTCGTGTTACGTTTTTTGTTTGTTAAGAATTATTATTTTCATTTATTTTATATTTTTTTTATATCAAGGAATAATAATTGTATTTATATTAATAATAAG
>LUGF01042059.1:38848-60761 GCA_001625245.1 Calycopis cecrops
AGACTAGCAAGCCGTACGGGCTGCCAGCGCACCGTATCTTACGCGCCAAATTCTTACAAAATTTCAGTTATGATTTCAAACAATTGACAAGTTTGTCACGCCACACCTAATAATTAATTAGTAGCCCGCCGGCCGCCCGCACGGCTTAGAACAGTCGCATTTTCGCGCGCTTTTTGTGGAATTGCATTGTTTTCTTGTGCATTTCGCTAATTGAACGTACTTTTTATCATTATGTCGGACTCTGAGGATGACCCAGACTACCAGCCATCCACAGACCAAGAATCGGAGAGTGTGTGTGTCGGAGATGTGGATGCTTTGCTAACATCCATAGCTCTATTATAAGGGAATAATTTTTTTATGTCTATCCCACTGCTGGGCAAAGGTCAGTAAGGGAATAATTGTGTTATTTTATTATTAAAAACAAATTTTCTTTAACTTTTAATAGCTTTTTATGTTTGTAATAATCCGCTTAGAAATCCTATAAATTCAAAGATAAATCAATGATTTTTTTTGGATTGAAGGTATAGAGGTAAACTTTTAATCTGGCAGCTTCACTTTTCTATAATAGCAGGCCACGCACTACAAAATTGATATGAAATTACGAGATCGTAGCGGACCGCACGGCGTGCTGGTGAAAATAAACAGTAAGCCCGCCAGCGGCCCGTATGGCCTGCTAAACTCGTTACCTTGGCCTGCAAGGGTAGACAAAATTACGGCCGCTGGCGTCCCGCACGGCCTGCTGCACTAAAAAAATCTGTATAAGGGTGGAAGTCAGAGTGTTTATGTGAAATTTAATATTAATTCTTTACTTTATATGTTTTTATGACAAAAATATCAGTTTGAGTCTTATGACACCTGCCTAAAGATTCACATAATTATTAAAAAAAAAACACATTGTTTACCATTCCTCCTGGCCTACTAATAAGCTAATACCTAGATACTTTAAATCGCATATTTTGATAGTACCTACAAAAGATATTAATTTGCAAATCTAAAGATGAATCTGCCATGCCGCCCTTGTCTTCTTCGATATTTTAGGGTCCATCGATTGATTAATTCCTCATCCTAAGTTATGATAATAAAAATATTTATTTGCATAAAACATGGTTACATGAGGAGTTACAATATAGTTTTTGATATGTCACATTATGTGTCACATAATGTATGTCACATTATAGCTTAGCATGCAAAATAATCTTATTTATACATCTTTTAATGTCTTAATGTTATAAATATTGTTATGTTTTAAGTTTTAACCAGTTTAATAATTTAATTTTAAACATTTTAACATTCAATAATTTCAGTTCGCTTTGTATTTTAATTTTAATTCCATTAATTTCCATTAACCTCAAGAAAGTTGGATAAAATTCTGAATAAATCATCTGTCACAAACGCTCCGGTTATTACGTGTACAAAATAGATCACGTACTCACGGAAATTGCGAGCGCAAAAATTTTTATTCATTTCTAATACTAATTTAATTTTAAACATTTTAACATTCAATAATTTCAGTTCGCTTTGTATTTTAATTTTAATTCCATTAATTTCCATTAACCTCAAGAAAGTTGGATAAAATTCTGAATAAATCATCTGTCACAAACGCTCCGGTTATTACGTGTACAAAATAGATCACGTACTCACGGAAATTGCGAGCGCAAAAATTTTTATTCATTTAGTACATCAACGAAAATATAAATTTTTTATGAATACCAAAATTATAAAATAATATTGATTTCTTTCTTCATATTAATTATTTAATAATGTATAATTGCTTTATAATCAACTTGCTATCCCCAATTAATGGTATAAAATATACATATTTTTATGTTATCCTTGGGATAGTCCCTTCCCTTGCAACGGAACCTTATTTTTTGGAGATCGAAAAAAGATCGAAATTATTATATAAAAATAAACATTGCAAATTAATAAAATATTAGAAATAGTGACAATCAATCATATGCAACGACCGATTGACAATCACACGAATTATCTCTTTCCACTTTGTTGAATTTTACCTACTTCTTGTTTTTCCACGCGTGGAGTGTACTCCTACTTTTTGTCCCACCTTATATAATCATATAAATGGTGTTCTGAGTTTACAATAATTAAATATTAAATATTATAGTGAATAAAACATGATTAATGTCAATCTTCAAGCCGCCGACCGTGGTCGTCTGCGAGTAAACTGAGACACATACGCTGCCAATTTAATTATGCAAATACGTTTGCAATGAAGCCAGGAGACTGGCTAGAATATCGAGCCTAATTGATAGGTATGCTTGTAATAGCGTTAAGTTTGTAGGTCAGATGTTATGCTTATCGATTGATTATTATGTTACTATTATTTCTGTCTGAATTTACTTGGGAATATAATGTTAACGCCCAAGGCAAGGCAGAGGTAAAGTAACTCTAAACGTACTGTCAGTACTCAGTAAACCGTCACTAAATTGCCATCTCAAATCAACAATCTGCTAAATAATTTCGATGGATATTTATGGTCGTCGGTAATCATCAAAAGAATTTTGTTCGTTTGCCATCTTGTTTTATAGTATTGAAATATAACATCTATGTGTTTCCGACATCAAAAAAGTCTGAGCAACACATTCAAATTTCAATTCAATTTTACAATGTGTTTTCGCATTCTTACTATTTCTTACCAAACAGGTAATATTATGTAAACTTTTTGATCTAGAAGACATAATGGCTGGTTTTAAAAAAATCAAGTATCATTTGTTTTCTTTACTTATTATTTATTGGAATTTAGTGCTGTGTATAAATTCTGTGATTTAAACAATAATTTAAAAACAGTTTTGAATAATATGCATTTTAAGACATTTTTTACAACATTGAGCGACGTTATTTGACCGCAGATGAAATGCTAAGAGCTGTAGGGATGTTGCAAGCGGGAAGAAGACAATCTCAGGTATCTTGGTATTTGGCATGAAAATGCGCGTTCATGTACAGCTTTGCACACACGGGAATACTTGACAATGGAGAACACCCGAGTACTGCCTCAGCCTGCACAATCGCCAGACCTCAACCCCATTGAACATGTATACGACATGCTCCAGAGACGTGCTTTAAAGGACTTGGACGGAGTGACAACAACCCAACAACTGATGGACTTACTAAAATTTCATTGAGAGGAATTATCGCGGAATAATATTAACAGTCTCATCGATTCTATGAAAAATAGGTGGCAGCGAGATCTCAATAACAGGAAGCCACACTGTATATTAATTTATGCGATTTTTTTACAACCATTTCGTTTTGTTTAGCATTTTCATTTTTTTTTAAGTTTAGATGATTTTGCACCTTACTACGTAAATACAGTACTTACTCTTATTATTGTTAGTTAAGATATAAAAAAACAATTGTTATGTAATATTAAAAAGCATTAAAAACAATATAAACATGAAAATAGTAATGATTTAACGTAAAATTGAAACGTGTATGTGTTGCTTAGACTTTTTTGATGTGTGTATTTCTATACTACAATAATGACTAAACCTGTCGCATTAAACATACAATATACAAAATCACTGTTTACACTAAAAGCAAAAAAGGTAAGATTTAAACTTACTCTAAAATATAGACGACAATAAAATATTATGTATTCTTATCAAAATTTAGTACTGAATTATTAATATATTAACGTAAGACGTAAAGGATTTTAGTCCCCAACTTAAGTAATAGAGCATCTGGCTCCAATCCAAATTGCGAGCACAACCCTCAAGTGGCGACACTTTAATATCCTCAAAACTTTATGAGAATGAAAGAAAGAATCTTCCAACGTGACTATGAATGATTCGCGTTCAACCAAGCTGCTTGTAATGGTTGAAGTTAGCTAAAGTTTCCGAGCGTTTTGTCTTACATAGATAACTGCAGGTAATTCATTATTCAACTTTGCAAATATAAGCTGCTGCATTCTGTTGCACTTTGCAGGAATTAAATTACAGTATTCATTAAAAGTTGTAGTATGCAAGTCTCCAGGATAACATCGTCAAAAACATTTTTATCTATAACTCCACAAGATTGGAAAAAACAGTGTGAAAATTTTGGCAATTTAGAAGACAAATTTTGTAACCGTGATTGCTGCACTGATAAACTTACATTTTATTTAATTATTACATGAAATTACTGCAGCACAGATTTACATAAAGCAGATGGTGATAACGTTTATGTAAGTGCCAGTAATAGTCTGGAATCGTTTCTGTTGAGCATGATTACTGCGACTGTCACAAAAAATTAAAGCAGTAAGTTTAAATTGTTTCATCATTTACAACTTTAGAAGTCCTAAAGGTAACTAGTCTCAAAGTCACTTAAATATGTGAGCAACACATTAATCTGTGGTGGGTAAAATCAAGGTTAGATGTTATAGCGGGCACCTACCACATAAATTCAAAGTAGGGTAGATAGTATAATATGTTACAAATTGTTGGGAACACCATAGGTAATGCTCCCAATTCTGAAGGCAGGGATCCTTACAGTGAACAATAGATAATTATACCTATATTAATGACAAAATTATTTGAAAATACGGCTATCAAATATTTTTATAATTATGAAGTCTGCCACAGGAGATAGTAATGTGTGCTTTGTTCGCAATCTTCAACCGAGTACCAAATCTACATATATGTTTGGGCTTTACATTGCCGTGAACTGTAAACAAAATATTTTTTTCAGTAAAAGTTAGTGTCATGTCCACATGACCGACGGGCAGGACTCGCTTACACGACACCACCATAACGAATTTCCGGTAGACCGTGAGAGGGAAGATGAAAAGAAGGTACCTGAATAACCTCTATGCGGATTTTTATGTGCACTGGTTTTTCCCCTGTACCAAAAACGAATTACATTCTTCAGCAATAACTGTAATTTCTTCAAAAATTGAATAATCCATTCAGTACGCAAAGGATAAGTTATGTTATTAT
Source organism: Calycopis cecrops (assembly GCA_001625245.1). Taxonomy (NCBI): domain Eukaryota; kingdom Metazoa; phylum Arthropoda; class Insecta; order Lepidoptera; family Lycaenidae; genus Calycopis; species Calycopis cecrops. The sequence goes on from LUGF01042059.1 coordinate 43,783, forward strand.
CCTTAGGTTATTTGTGCTATTTTATTTATGTAAAGTTCTAATGCATTATATAACAAGAATTTAAAAAAATGCTCAAAAATATATCCACAATAATTTTAAAGCAAATACAAAAATGATTTTGCTTTCACAAGGAAAAGCAAAATGATTTTGCTTTCACAAGGTACAAATTACAGCAAATCATAATATACGAGTACATAAACCATATAGTAAAAGCTAAAGGTATTTAAAATTATACAAAATAACCACACACACCACCGTCACGTCACCACAATAAGAAAGAAAGTAAATAGGTACTACAAATATTTCTATCTATATCTTTAAAAAATCTTTTGTAGACAGTTAACAATGGAACTAGAGTTCAAAGATTTTCTTTAAGTTAAAAGTAAACTTAGGAATCCACCTCAAATATTTGAAGAAGGAACTCGTTTCTACACAACCGCAGAGCAGAGGTGTCGGTAAATACTTGACAGGTGAAATTACTTTACCAAGATTTTCTTATAAAAGATTGAAAGTCTTTCTCCATAATATATTTGTTATCGTATATTGTTACGTTATATTATTCTGATATATGAACATTTGTTTTGTATATAATACAAATACAATACTTTATTTAGCGATTATTTATAATAAATTTTATAATTGTTTTTGCAATAACCATGACCTCCTCGAAAAAGAAAAATACCAATACGATGAGAGTAGATATTCCATCTCTGCAAAGTTGCCTTAATTCTGGAAACGTATTACCTCATCAGCCATTGTCTCTTTAACCAGGTGATATAGCTAATTCCGTGCAGCCGATCTAGGTTTTATGCAAGTCTGGCAAGCAGTCTTGGCATTCACCAGAATGCTCGTTATTTGCTCGTCTTGTCTTATAGTTCAGCAGTGGCTGAGAGTGATGATAATAGTGAAAGAAAATGTGAATAGTAGAGCAATCGAGTCTTGTGTTGTCGTTTGCATAATTGAATTATTGATACACTCATCGACAGCAGCGCAATAGCTGTTAAGCGTTCCACTGAACTATTGATTTCATGTTTGCACACCCGACACTCAAGAGATATTTGCGGAAATAACTGAATTATTGTGATTGCTATCATCGTTACAGCTGTTGTGTTTATTGAAGATTATACAGATATTTTTTGAATATCTATCTAGCTCAACATTTAAAAATACTTTAGCTAAATAGAAAAAATCGGGTGACTTCATGACCATCGAAAGGGAACTATAACATATAAAAGATGATCTGCAAAAACATTGATATCAATTTTGATGATGCACAAAATAAAACTTCATTAATTTGGAATTCTATTTGTAAAACGTAGGTAAAATTTCAATAAAGCAGCAAAGTGAAGCGATGCGTATGCGTATCGATATGTGAAACTCGTTTGTGCGGCTTCCAATTTATATATTTAACGAAATTTTTCAAGTGTGTTAATGTAATTAGTAATTTTATTTGTAGTAAAGTCAGTAAGTTTGTCTAATAAAAAACTATTTTTATTATAGACAATACAACATTAATATATTTATATTAGACAAACTTACTGAGTATCATTTTGTCATCAATAAATATAATTATTTTTTATTTATGTTTGCAAATATTTATTTAAGTGCTATAGGCGTGGCGTTATCAAACTGATGTCTCTGTATAAAATATTATGCTCTAACTGTTCTATAAACGCCAAAATGTAAACACTCAACCAATACCGCTAAAATTTTGTATTCTTCTTAGTAGTAGTTTTATCTTCTGCTAAGAAAATTGCATAGGTACCTAATGGATAAAAAAGGTGTTTAAGTTTTACGTCAATGATACAAAATTTACGTAGCTGAATACAGGGCACAGCTAGTACTACTAAAAATGAAGAGAGATTAATACTTTATTATTTAATAACTGTGTTAAGTTAATGTCAGTCAAAACGGCAAGAGTTAACGCTATCCTGCATTGCCTCTCGTTCACACGGTACCGCGTCAAAAATTACGGATAATTTGGGTTTCGTGATGTTTTTGAAAAATCGGTGCCCTATTCCGAAATGTGGTAAAGGAAGTTAACGAGGAAGGCTCCGAATACCGTAATATACTATATTTTGCATCATCTTTCTGAAAATAAAAGGAAATTGTTGATCAGTCAAATTCAGTTCCTACGTTTCTGGTAGTGACTTATTATAATCATAATTGCTTCTGCCCGCAGCTTCGTTCGCGTGGATTTCGGACCTATACATACGTATAAGCTATTATATATATCTAGGTATAAGCCTTCCTATTGAATCTTTCTATCTAAAAAAAAACCCAAAATCTGTTGTGTAATTTTAAAGATCTAAGCACACAGGACAGACGGCGGAAAGTGAATTTGTTTTATACTATATAGTGATGATAAATGGCTGCTATAATTATCATCATTCATCATTATCAGCCTTCATTACCTAGCCCTTATAAATGCTCCTAAATAGCCTAGTATAAATACCCGTTAATTCAGTGGCTGTAGTAGCGACAAGCTAACAAGGAACACTGTTAAAGCTGAAATCGACGTTCGGAACCTTTAGTACGCTCGTACGCACGAGCATGTCTGACGCACTGCAGTAACGAGATCTCACTCTATCCCAAGGCTTATTGTATTAAATGTGCAAGTCATCATATACCCTTGCCTACTGCTCGATTACATTATAAGCAAACTTGATATATTATTTTTCATAGAAACCTTTTTCCATTGCGAAAAACACTTTATACATTGCTACGTGTGCCTCATGATTTCATCCAAGTAATAAAAAAATTAATATGTATCATTTGTTAAGTTTTAAATTATTTTTTTTTCTCGGAAAAAAATTTTGTATGTTTTTTATATTACAATATATACGCCTCTGCTAAATTTCATTAAAATCTGTTTCATATTTTTTGCAAAAAATAACAAACATACAAACAAACTTTTGAATATTTATAATATTTGTAAAATTCAGGTCAACGTCGTTCAATACGCCCAAGAAGAATATTTTGACGCATATTCTTGGAAACTTAACACTATTCTTGGATCCCAAAGGTGCTTTTAATAATAGATGCTGAAATGTTCACGGTAAACGGAAAATGAAACATTTAAAATAATCAATTTAAAATAACAATTTTCAATATTTAAATATTCAAAATTATCTCTCATATAAAATTATCTTTCTTCGAAAAATACATACATAGTCGAATTAATAATTTTGAGAAAATCAGAATATTCATTGAAATACTCTCATACTGGAAATATGTATTTGGATTTCGGCCAGATAGTTAAAGCAACGGTCAATGATCTTTCTGTGGCTCAGGTAAGAAGTAGACAGATATCGATTATCGCACATCTTATTCTACAGTGATTTGAACATTTCATAAATCTCTCTCTCTCTCTTCTCTATCAAAAGATGATGTTTAACATATTGTGAGATAATTTTTAATAAGTAATGTCATCTACATTGAATTTTATTGAATGAAAACTATCTTACTATATCTAAATAATTGCAGCTATGTTATAATGCAGAATTTCATGCATACGCTTACCTCACCTCTCGTCTCTCGCTTACATAATTATATTATCAACGTATACTGACAGCTTAGCGTTACTTGCTGTATGTCAGGGTCTGGTCAATCATTGGGGGTATATTGGTGTGGTGCAAACGAAGTTAGTGCATCGGAAAAACTTTTATGGACAGCATATTCAGTATAAAAAAAACTGCTCGTTTGGACGCTCCAATGCGGCTCAGAGCATGGCGTGGCTAAGTCCCAACTTGAGGGCCAGGTCTCGAGTGCAATGTGGTTAGTCTGGTCCATGATAATACACGGTGCGCCAATATGCGCCGATGACATTTCCTCAAAAATATATCGATCGATATATAATATCGACTAGCTATCGTAAGATTGTAGAGAATGATAGCTATTTGAGTTATATTTTTTTGCAGTCAGAATTAGCTTGTGCAATTTGTGGCCATTGTTTTAGTCGTTTTCTAATCGAGACAAGAATAGTCAGCCTACCACCAATGTAATGTGTCGTTAGATATGGTTCCTGACGCAGAGGCGTTTGTTCTGCCTGAGAGGAGCAGCGCACTGAGCTAATGGACGTTTTTGGGTGTGATCTGTCGTTGCCAATGCGCATAACCTCAATGCTAAACAATGCAGCGGCATAATCCTCCCTAATATTGCTGAAGTATTTATGGTGGTTAAGGCAGAACAGAACCTGAAGCGATAACCACTTTTTTGATTAGTCATGTGCATGGGAGTGGCTGCCATTTTTTGCCAGCCTAGGAAGGAATCAATCTCCATAATATACCTTTATAGTACAAATTGCTAAGTGTTATATCACATTGCAAGTGTAGAATGGGGGATTTCTCCCCCCAGATTTTCCTAATCGAGTCCCCGCTGATGTCAAAACTTGATCATAAGGACAAAAACATTTGCATTTGCCCAATTTAAGAAAATTAGTGTATTGTAACCTGAATAAAGCTTTTCAAAATTTCTATTCCAAATAATATTAACTACTACAAAGGTTTTTAAAATCTTATACTTTTGAAAATTGAGCATATATGTTTTTCATAGGTGTCCACGAGTCATCCATTTTAAAGACTCGATAAGCTCGGGAGGCGAATATCAATTACGGTTGACGTAACGTCATCAGTCACCTTCTTCATTGTTATTCAACTAAGTATTGATTTTCTGAAGTTTGGCGGGTGTTTGTACAAAAATCTATGTACTCTACAGTATTGGGCGTTTATTCACAAATAATCAGTAGCCTAAAGTTATATTCATATATTATTTTTATTGACAGAGGTATTTTGTGAGCGAGAGGTGCTGCTGAGCTGTTCAGTCGTGTCGTCTAAATTCAGCCGCAATGCTGCATAGCAATTCCTCTTACTGAGTACATCACGCACGAAAATATTGTTCTAAAAGGCTGTATTGCAAACAAATCTAGTCACTAAGACTGAAGATGCGTTACATACACGACTAAATAAATTGTTTTTGAATTACAACGATGAAATCATATTAATGAATAAAAATAATGATAAATGTATGTGATTGATTAGGTGTAAATGATATTATGGTCATATCCACATTAGTATTTCTATAGTTTAAAAACATAAATATAAATATACTGCATTTATAAAATGATTTATATTTGACTGTATTTTATAAATGAAATCCGTTTTCCCTATTGTTGAAACACGTGCGCTGTGTACCGAAGCCCAGGCGACCAGGTCGGTCACGTTTAAGGCAATTCAACTGAAGATTATACAGGAACCGCAGCGAACCGATTTAAGAACGAGTGCGGTTTGTCGCTCGTTTATCTGAATTAATGTTTTTACAATCGGTCACTTAAAACTTCCTTTGAGAATTTTGTTTAAAATAAATATTTTGTGTATTTTTTGTCTTAGAGTTACAGCTATTACTACTAAACTTTTCTTTTTTTGCAAATTTGTTGGTAAAAAAAAAAGAAAAATGTTCTCATCCGTAAACAAATTTTTTCTGTGAACTCCCTTTGCGTACCGCTTCAGTAGTTGTTTCGATTTTACCACAATTTCTTTATTTTTTAGTTTATCTTTAATTTATTATTATCGATCGTAGATCTTTAATTAATTAGTTGAGAAATTTTGCTCATCCTCGGACAGGATTTCTTCCAATTCTTTTTCTTACTGCTTTGACTACGTTTTTCGTATCAACACTTCTTGGACGACCAGATCTTTCTCTGTCACAAACAGAGGAAATCTCATTATACCTATTAATAGCCCGGTACACAAGCATTTGAGTAATACTAAGTGTATGGACAGTTAAAAAATTCATTTGGCTCCATACCTGCTTTGTATCACAGCAATTCTGTTATTAATACCAAAATGACAGATACCAAATTCACACATAGAGGGTAACTTGGATTAACACATGGGATAGTTTTAATCCCTAAAATATGTTCCTGTGGGATGCTACGGGATAATGACTTAATGTATTTGTTACTCCTTCACACAAAAACTACTTATCAGATGTTAATGAAATTTGACAAAATATGGCTAGAAGGGAACCTGTATTAACATACCTACAGGATAGTTTTATCCCGAAAAAATTTACCTGTGTGCCAAGGGATGATTTTGTGTCTGTTACATTCGACTGCGACCTAATGTGGTGCATGTAAAAATAAATGCATAAATAGATATTTGGAGCACAAAAAGTGTATCTTGGGATACCTATTAACCCGATAAAACGTTCTTGGGGGATGACATTTATATCTCTTCTGATAGCGTAAATGGTCCCATGTGATAAATTTATACTTTTTTTTACGGGCAAAGTTGTTGTTAGTTGTTTTTGAAGCTATGTTACATGGTCTATATTACAAAGTCAAGATCACACTAAGCTCAGGAATATGATTAGTAAAGAAATTGAATAGTTTTCTTTGAGGAACATGCGACCAAAATGAAAAGAAGAATTCTCCTGTACATTAGTACAAGGGAAATTACTCCCTTTGACTCTGTGTAGTGCGTATATATTGTTCCTGAGTTTAGTGTGAGTTTAGTCTTTATTGGCTAAAGCTTTTCCAATAAATAATGACATAGGAATCATCTCCCGGGACTACTACTTGGGATCATGCATTCATCCAGGTTTTTCTTTATTCGTGTGCCGTCTAACTGTCAAAAGATGGCGCTGACGGTTTTTTACAACTCGCTAGCAAAATGTTTTAGCTTTTTTATATCTTACAAATTTAAAGAATCTGAAGTTTATACGCAGCACGGCTTAATTACAGGTTTATCACACTAATATTATGACTGTGAAGGTTGCTTTGTTTGGATGTGTGGATGTTTGGATATTTGTCCGTCAATCACGCCAAAACTACTGAAACGGTTTTGATAAAGTTTGTTATACAGATAGAGTATTAGCTGACTTAGATTATAGGATACTTTTTATCCCCTGGAATAAAAATATTTTTTCACAATCCAAGTATTCTCTTAAAAATAATCTACAATCAATATCGAAGCCAAAAAAATAGTTCTTAGAATTTTTTGTCTTTACGTATGTCCGGGCTAAACTAAAAAAGTACTGCATGAATTTACTTAAAATTTTGCAGGAATGTTACTAACAAGTCGGGTCAATATATAGGCTACATACTATCACGCTATCACTTACGGGGGAGGCGCTGTGAATCTTTCATTCGGAAGAATTGAGAACTTTCATTTTCAAAGTCCAAAATCCACGCAGGCGAAGCTGCGGGCGGAAGCTAGCAATTATATAAATTCAATAATTTGACACGCCAAAATTAATGTATTTAATGTTATACAATCTCTGAGATCGTAATTGTAACGATTTACTTTACGTCTGAGCCAATATTGTTCAATATTAATGAAGCTTCGATTATATTATGTATTTGTTTAGTCTCAATCAAGGGAAAATGCAAAGGATTTGTAGAATAAAATAGAATATTAACTGTAATTGAATTTATTTTCATTGCCAATTACTTTTTATTACACAGGCATTTATGTACGGTCACTAATCCAAGGTGGTTTCGGTAGTTTGTTCGACGCTTGTCCCGTGTCTTCTTTTTACTTATCTTTTTCTTCTTCTTCCTTCCGAGAAATTGAGAACAATCCTCAAATATATTATTACAATTTGACTAGTTTGGTGTCATGTATGTGCATATTCTCATAGCCCTTTCGTAGTAATAATTAAATATTACATGCTACGAGTATGTTTACAATAAAAGTACTTTATCGGATTTTATCGCGGTTTATTTAAATATTTTACACGTCCAAGTTTTCAGAAGCTTTACAATAAGTTATTAAAAGACAAAACTGCTTCTCTTTGAAGATTTTGCTCAAAAAAATCTTGATGCTTGATTTTGGTGTGTTTGTATTAAAATTTGATTATGCTTATAGTTGGGTCCCAAGCACCCAGCCATCTTCTCTATTGAAATTTGGATGATTTTTAATTTCAATAGCCTCACGGTACTTCCATGGTCATTATACTTGGTAATAATTAGTGTACTTTAGTGAGAATTTGAACTTTATCAAACCTTTGTTTGTGTGTTTGTATGTAATGAATAGGCTCCGAAACTACTGGACCGATTCGAAAAATTCTTTCATCATTTCACTTTGCTACACACGAACAAAAACACGAAATTTCGTATGCCTATATTGGTATGACCAATTTTCGACAGATGGCGCCACTGTCATTACAATGAATTGCTATGATAGTCCATGCTAACGTATCTGTTGATGGCGTAGCAACGCGCGCACGGTAAAGCTAGTATTAAATAATTAAATAAACCGCGATAAAATGAGTTAAAGTTTTATTGTAATTATTACTATTGGTATTGGTACCTGGCCGCTCCCGCAGCCCCTCCACGTGGAACATGGAGCTCCCTCCAACAGCAAGGGGCGCCAGAAAACACAAAGGCGCGTCTTACTTCCAAGGCCCACATTTACAGGGTGACGTCCCGACGCCGAGACCGCCGCCCACCCATTAAGCGGCAGCAGAGGACAGGGAAGACGGTAACGACACACCGCATCTCCTGTTACTCTGCGACCCCAACGCCAACGCATCTGACGATGCGCCCCCGTTTGGTCGCGGGAGACAGACACACTACGAGATACCTCTTCTCCCGCGACCCCTCCTGGCTGTAGAGACACGACCAAGCCCACTCGGAGCGTCCCCCCGATTGCAGAGGATAGGGAGGACAGCAACGACACACCGCATCTCCTCTTCCTCTGCGGCCCCACCGCCATCTCGTCGAACGGTGCGTCCCCGTTCGGTCGCGGGAGACAGGGTGCACGGCAACGACACACCGAGACACCTCTTCTACCGCGACCCCTCCTTCACGGACGCATCCAGAGCGGACCAAGCCCGTTCGGAGCATCCCCTCCTGGGAACCCTTTTGGTGGTTCAAGCCACGGTTACTTAGCCCCTCACCACGACAAGGTGGAGATCCATAGAGGGGAATGAATGGAGAAAGTGAAATCTTTATAGTGCCAGCCTAGTCCAGCTAAGTCGGTAACAATCGGTCGTAAACAATTCTTCCTCCTCCCTCTTTTAAAATTTAATTATTTTTAATATTTTTTACCTATTCTTTTAATTATCTAAGACAAATGAAAAGTCTTTTTTTAAGTTGTTATTACACCTATAATTTTATTTATAACATTTTATAGAAGTACTAGCTGCGCTCCGCGATTTCACCCGAGTAAGTTTAGATCCCATGCAAATATAGAGATGAAAAATAGATGTTGGTCGATTCTCAGATCTACCCGATATGCACACAAATTTTCATGAGAATTGGTCGAGCTGTATCGGAGGAGTATGATAAGTAACATTGTGACATGATAGTTGTATGCCTATATACAGAGATATAAGTTTCTGTTACGTGAAGTGCGTACAAAGAGGCACAAAAGGTAAATTTTTTAGAGATCAATATATAATAATATATATAAATCCCTGATATCTTGGTTAAATAATTTTAAAACTATTTCCACGTTTTATTAATTTAAATTACATAAAATACATATAAATAATATATAGTAATTTATTATACAAATATTAATATATTAAAAAGTGGAATAGTATAAATGAGTTTATTATTTAATCAAGATATAATATTAATTTCCATCAAGAAGTGACAAGACATTCCATCAACTATATTCAGTATTGTCTGGCACCTTATTTATATTATACAACTGCCTATTCCAGTTGACCCCTAGAGATCCCAAAACAATTACATTGCTTATCTTGGTGTTTCCACACCACTAAGCGTTTTTATTCAGAGAAATATTTGCCTGCAAAAGAGGAGAGATTTAAATGAAAACATTAAAAATATATAAATTATCTTATAATATTTTAAAATATTCTCTATTCAAAGTTAAATCGCTCCAAAGTTGTATAGGAATTGCTCAAAGCGGCGCTAATGATCAGAAAAATGAAAAATGAGTATAAATTTGCCTCAATGCCAATGGGTAGTAATGGAATCGAAATGATACGTTTATCAAAGCCCGGATATTATTCATACTTTGCGCATTGCAGACAATGATCTTGTCGCGAGTGATTGATGGACTAAGTATCAGTTACAATCCTGTTTCCTTTTTCATATTCCCAATATACTCTAAGGTTATTTTCCATTAGCAGAACCCTCACCTGCTTTTATGCCGATATTTCTAGCACGCTTCATAAAGATGTGTAATAATATTAATTTCAATTCTGGGCCTGGTAGGGCTTTAATCACTCGTTAGTTATCATTACATTTTATAAAACAAAGTCGCTTTCCGCTGTCTGTGCGTATGCTTAGATCTTTAAAATTACGCAACAGATTTTGAGGGGTTTTTTATAGACAGAGTAATCCAAGAGGAAGGTTTATATGTATAATAACTCCATTTTTGAAGTTCGAAATCCACGCGGGCGATGCTGCGGGCGGAAGCTACTAAAAATAAAATAAAATAATAGCATTATCAGTCAGTATCAGTATCAGTGCTGGTATTAAGCGGATCAAAACTCATAATTGTTTAATGCAGTTTGGAAGGATTTCTAGTGATTAGAAAGTAATCACGTCCTTACTGATGCTGACATTTAATGAATTGAGCAACCTATATTGAGATATACAAAAATAAATATTATATATAGCTCATATCTATTATGGTTCGATATTTTTTTTTTACCCGAATCGTAAATTTGTACAAAATTTACAGTTAGTATATCTTTTCATAATAAGATGCTCGTTTAAAAAAAGAACAATATTATTATATAGTTTATAAGCAAGGGAAATATAAATAGCATTTAGAATGGTTTCTAAACAGGACGAAATAAAATCGCATTCGCAAAACGTGCCCAAATCAGGGTATTCCTACCCACGGCGATCTCATTCATCATACTTGTAAACGCTCGCGGCAACCGCTCCCTTTTATATTATGTTCTTTGCTTTTATCTAAAGTCGCATTTATCAAGGAAGTGTGTGGTTTCTGGAATTTATAAAAAAGTAGTTCCATCAATCGTACAATCGAAAAAAATATATATTTCGAAGGGATCGCTTATATGTTACCATCAACGTGGTTTTTGATAGTTTGCAAGTTCTTATTATATTTTATTTAAGTATATAGCTAGTGCCTGCGAGTTCGTTCGAGTAGTTCGTTATAATCAAAGTGATTTGTTATTGTTTGCTTGCAGTGTGCCGAAAGTCCGATTTCCCGTAGAAATGAGCTATTTTACCGCAGTAAAAAGTATTTTGATGTTGACCAGACTTAATATCTATACACTCCAAAAAGTTTCATTGGAATTCATTCAGTAGTTTCGGAGATTAGCCAGACAAATAGACAAAGTAAACAGATAAACAGACAAAAAAAATAACTTTATTTACATTGAAAAATGTTCTAATGCAATTTTAACATCGTCCCCAATTAGTTTTTCGTAAATATATTCAATGTAGGTACACGAACTTTACTGTTTTGTTATAATATGTAGAGAATAGAAAATGATAATATGTTGGGTAGGTATGTTTTTTGAACTCGTTTATATTATTGAATGTAGGCTATTTATCTGAAAATTAGTTTAAACATGTAAAAAAGTAGTAAACTTTAGGGGTCATTATAATAATAGTAGCTGAGTAGTAGTGTAATTAAAAAAACCGAACTGCCTGCTGCAGGGAGCTGCCCTAAGTACTACGGGGTAGGCCCTAACTACTTCAGGAGCGAGAAATCCGTTCGTACTAGCAACAACGAACCTGGCTTGACGGAAATCTAATTACGTAAATGTGAAAAGTAAAAGTAAACTTTCTTCTCTGTCGGAAGGGAGAGAGCACTGTCCAAACTTGTGTGTAACATCAGGGTAGACAGATATCAGGGAGTCATACGGTGAGCAGGATTTATAGGTGGCGGGTCCTGGAATACATGGAAACATTGTCGGACCAGACCTTCGTCATCATCTGTCAACTCCAGGCGTCACCAGTGTTCTTCTTCTACTATAGGATATGAATACACAACAAATATATTTATCTTTATCATATTAATCAGGTCCATTATAATAATTATGCAGGGTTATTTATTGAGGACCGGCCAAATTTTCAGATTCGATTCAGAATCGATAACACATACAATTTTTAACAACAAACTTCTAAAAATTAGAGTTTCTATTTTATTGCCATATACAAAAATAAATAATCTAATAAGACAGTTTTAAGCTCGTCAAAGTATTAATGGAAAATTTTAATCTGTTGTTTTTTATTAAAATTAATTATTGACAATATAACAATCGATAATATAAGTATTATTTTTCGCGGGGAAATGCATTTACGCACTGCCACCGGACGCTCCGGTGGATGTGTGAGAACTTCCGGATATACCGAATACCCACTATAATTACATAGGTCTGTTAATATAAATACTTTATTGTGTACACAAATGAATAATAAAATATTAAAAGTAATTTTAAGACAATATTTTATGCACAAAAAAGGCGGTCTTATTCCTCAGGCGGCAATCTCTTCCAGACAACCTGGGTGTCTGAGAGAAAACAAAAAACAAAAGAAACATAATACATACCAATACGGTAATTACATTATCAACAACTTACATACAAATAAAACAATTTAAACCCAATCAATATAAATATAAATATATAAAATTACATAATGTTCATGAATAAATAAATATATAAACAGCTATAATTAAAATGGATGCGAAATACAATCAGCTTTCAAGGTCGATGCAATTTTCGAGTGCAAACTTATTATATGTAATATTATGGACCATAATATCAAATCGATGTTTATTTAATAAAATGTTAAATAGACTATAAAATTTAAAATACACTTTTTGATTGACTTTTATTTTATTATATAAAAATTTGGCCAGTGACCAAAATCTAAGCCTGTATAGTCAGTCACCTATAGGTAAGATATTATGTAAAGTTTTTTATTCACATGGTTAAATCAGATCGACTCCAATACAATATAAGTACATAATAGCTCTATATTTTATGAGTTTGTATGATGAATTTATTTTGAGATGACGCATTCTACTGAATTACAAACCAGAAGCACCTTGCTATTTTACAGGAAAAACTACGCTCATAATAGCGATAGCCATAATATATTATGCCAGCCATATAATTCTTACAAATTAGCACAACTTCTGTTAGGTTTAAGTAATTTTCTAACAGCTATATAAATGTAAGCGACGCGCGGCGGTATGTTGAGTAAAAACGAAATAATATAACCGCAAATAATTCCAGGAGAAAAATATTTCATGCTTTCATGAACAAAAAGAGAATAAGTTATTTGAAATAAAAGTAAAGTAGACTTTGGAGAGAGCCTAATTTTATTTTACGAGAAACCTAATGAGCTTTTCTTGAAGTTAATCAAGAGAAAATGTGTCTTGTGCATTTTGTAGACTTATTCGACCCTTGATAATGGCAAATACGGAACATAATGCTTTGTTTAAGAAAACTTCATAATACTTCATTGTTACCGTCATTATCTTAATAATAATTAATACCAAAGGTTGATTTTTTACATATTAATATCTACTCGTCATCGTTTCTAACTCCATTTCACTTCAAATACTACTCTTGAAATTGTGGAGGAGTGAATGATACTCATCCTCATTTCATTTCAGAATCGATCTCTCCGGTCGGGCGTCTTACAAACTTTCCAAAATACAATACCAATCCAATCAGTTTAGTAAGAAGTAATGCCACACTCCACGCTGTAAAAAAAATCAAACATGAAATGCATTAGCTTCCCGCTGGTTTTGAGTTAAATATCTACAATAAATGTTGTAAGATGTGCCGTGCTACATTTCAACCAAATTTGTTTGGCATGACGTCATGATGATGATGATAGAGATACTTATATAATAATATACCTACTTACATATACGAAATCGCCTTAAAGTGACAGTGTGTCTCATTTATGGGCGCCGCACACTTATAAACTCGGAAAGGGATCGTAAACGCCTCGCCTAGAAAAGCAAAGACGATACGATTACATTACGTTTCTTATTAGTGTGCGTTGCAGTATGAAGTTTCATACAAAGAATATTGGCCGGATCGAGGTGATACGGTTACGATCCCTTTTGAAGTTGATAAATGTGCGGCAACCATTAGTGTGTGCTAATGACCCATAGGTAGAAAAGGTGTTCGAATGGATGTTAATATACGACGGTAGTCATCAAAATATCCTACTACTTGTTTGCTCCCTATGGCCTATAGTTACTATAAAATATTATATACTTACTTAATAATACTTTTGTTGCATTTGATTGCTTAAAAACTCTACGGGTAATTTTTATCATTATAGTGTTAATATATTTTCGCAAGAAAAGCGTTGTTTAATAGAAATATTCTAATGTACACCTAAATTTTATTTGCTTTTATTTATTATTTTATTGCTAAATTAAAAATGTAATTTTATAACTTTGCATACTACTGCATACTTATACTAAAGTACCCTAGATATTGAACTTATTATGGTAGGTGTATTTTGATCAATAATAAATACTTACCTTCCAACAAAGAATTATCTGATATCACGCGAAGAATAAACACACTGAAATGTCAATAGGGTGATCGTAAACTCAAAAAACAGATGGACGATAAGTCAGTAAAGCTCTAAGTAGAGACCGTTGTTGGGAGGTCGAAGTATTGGTCTAACATTCACGATGTGTAAAGACGCTCTCCATTCCAGGTAGCAGGTAGACGTTAGTATAACCGGTCCGGATAGATGGATGCGAGTAGCATGTCGATGATCTTGTCAGTATGTCTAGCAGTGGACCGAAAAAGCTGATAAATATAATGGAAATGATGATACTAAGTAAAAATGGAAAATACTCAGTGGCAAATATAAGAGATAGCTAGTATTTGATATATTCAGTTAGCTACGCAGTAGCAATACAAAATACAACCAAATATATTTTGTCTATAAGGAAAACCGAAACTAAAATTTAATTTGCTCCGGGAGCGACTCCGTCTTCATCCATCTAAATACGTTACGTTCTTGTATAATCTGGGAGCTGTCAAAGTGACACTGACGTCTGAAATGCTTATCTCTAGCACTACTGAATTCAGGCCTTTCAGAAATTGTGCGGAGGTTTCCGTTTGAATCCTCTGAGTGGCGACATGTAGTCACATAAATATGTATATTTAATACCTTTGGTGATAAAATTGAATTTTGCATAAAAATGTAGTAATATTTATTTGAGTTTAATTTTTGTTTGACATACAAACGTTTGATGTTTTTAAAAGGTTTTATTCAGCTTACTCCGTTTGCTTTGTTCGTGGGTCAGATTACAAAATTGATTGAATTCTCCCTCTTATCGTTAACCGATTGATTTAAATATCCCTTTGATTCTGGTGACATTACAATTATTTATATCCAATATTATTATAGCGTAGCGATTCATAGCAAGATAGCGGACAACTTATTTTCAATCGGATCAATATGGGTATCAAATAAAAGGACATGTTAAGTAAAGTATAGTGCATTATCTAAAATTAAAATCCAAAATGGTCGCCGCTACAAAATGGCAGATAACTTAGTTTTTTTCAATCCCTTCAATATGGGTATCAAATAAAAGGACTTTTTAAGTGGAATACAGTACAATATTATCTTAAATCGAAATCCAAGATGGCCGCCGCTACAAAAAGGGCGGTTAATCCAATATTATTATGAAAATAAAATCGTGGGGCACGACCAATATTATCAATCGTTAGTTAAAACTTAAAATGTGCGCAAATGTAAAATTTGTTGTTATTATCGTGTGGTGTGATACTTCACAACGAACATTTTAATCGATGATTGTAAATGTAGGACGTGTCCCACGATTTAATTTTAGTAATGCATATGTTAAAAACATTTTTTTTACAAAAACGTCATCTCCTAACAACCTTAGGTTATGAGTTACTTTATTGTGAAAATGTAACAATGTATACATATGACTGTATTTATTAAATTATTTTTAGCAACATTTTTCTGTTCACAATAAAACCGTTTAACTCAAAAAGTTTTTTTTTTATTCTATAATATAATAATTGTATAATATATTTATTTCGTATGGAATGAATTCTTATTAAATAAAGAGCAAGATATCTTTGGTTGATTACTTGAAGAGATAGAGATTTCTTTTACATTTACAGCCGGTTTCGATTTCTCATAATTACTAGGTATATGTTATATCTATCATCAGAAGAAAATTAGATTTCAGTTGTTTTTCATAACTTGGAGACAGAAGCCTAAAAAATTGGCTTAGTCTGAAAAGTTGCATATTGTGCGAAAGGACGGCAACGCATCTAATGTCCATGGCCATCAGTGGCCATCAAAAGGCTCAGATTGCTGGATGCAAAATAGAATAATATCATCACAGGTCCGTTGAAGTAAAGCCAACTTGAATAAGAATGTAATGGTTTTTTTACACTTCAGTATTTGATTAAATGAATGATTTCACAAAATTTTTCACTTTATTTCCTTGATGATAAACGTTTAGTAACTTATTTCCAAAAAAAGCTGTAGAGGCTTTTTAAGTCACACAATAGCAAATGTTCGCATAAAGCCGTATTCTTCGCTTATAAAATATGGCTTGACCCACATTTTAAGCCTCTCGTAGCTGTAACATTTTATATTAAAGCGTTGTAAAGTAGAAATTATTTAAGACCTTTTGTATTTGTAACAGTGTAATAGCAGATCGCCCTTCTTTGTGTTTCATTTTTGGAAACTACTTGTGCCACTTCTTAATACGAGATTAGTTGCAAGGCAGAAGGCAATTGGTCAGGGACATCCTAAATGTAAGAAGTACGATCAATGGAAGTAATCTATGTAAGAAGCAGTGCCACAATGCATGCTTGCATGCAGCCAAATTGGGCGGGCACGACCGTGGTACCTCTCGCTTACACGAAACCAGCGTAAAGTGACAGCTGTGCTGTCGTGTTTCGTGCGGTGTGTAAGTAGCTGGTGGCCTATTGAGGAGGGAGAAAAAAGGAGGCACCTCAACTGTATAGCTGCTATGCGGATGTCTATAGGC
>LUGF01042059.1:72151-86664 GCA_001625245.1 Calycopis cecrops
CTCATCCCCTCATACCTCCTCTATCTCTTTCTAACTCCATTACCTGCCATGCTATAATAATGTTGTTATTATTTCAGCCGCAAGTAACGCACCGTGCGACTTTTTTGAAGTCGTTAGCCGCCAGTTTTCCTCGAATGTACTTTTGTATATATGTATACTTTTTCAGAGCCAACCCATCCCGATAACTTTCCACTCCCGAATTACTCCCTCCCCTACGTCCAAGTCCCCGTGGTGGGGTTCCTGTCCGTAGGGTCCGTAGGCGGGTAATAAAATTTTTTAATATATACACATCAAGGTCAAGACTGCTCTTCTGCCCCTGTCGGATAGAATTGCCTCTCCACCTCTAGCGCTTCAACCTCCGGTATGCTCCGGACCACAACGACAGTCCCATATTTATGGGGCTCGACCCGGCTGCCGCCATCAGAGGGCATACTCAAGCCCTGATATGGCTCCTCCACGAACCCCTTGCGGGGTTGCGAGATGACCACGTAGTAGTACACAGCACACGTATAACGAACACGGAACGCGCACTTTCGACAATGCGAAAGCGATATAGAAACAGCGATAGCACTTCGAACAAAGAGTTTTTTTGCTTTGAAAAAAGCAAAAATTCTATTGTTCGAGGGCCAGACGTTCGCCGTACTAGAGGTCCGTCTCAAACCGAGGTCTGAGCCAGAAAAAATGCCATTGTCTGGATTTTCAACAATCCTCCGGGAATCGCAGGCTTGTTTGTCTACCAATCTTGATTAAGTCTCGTCGTCAGGACTACATAAATAAGTCACCGAAAAAAAATCTTCAAAAGCAATTAATTAATATGATTCTCTGGCTTACTACTACCGTGAGTTAGTTCGTATTAAAATTTTTATTTAGCTTCAGTCCGCTTAGTTCATTTTCGGAGTTGGACGGCTCGGAGCATTCATATGAATTATTTTAGTAGCGCATTAGCGTAATGGATGGAAATTGATTACGAGATTTTTATTGGGTTTAATGGCAAATGGTTGTAGTTGACGAAATTATGGTCCGTTTTCGGATTTTAACTGTAAGTATGACTTCTTTTTATTTAATCTTTAATTTTTGTTGCAGGTTTTTGAACTCGACGCTTTTTGACTGTAGACTAATGTGGTGAGTGCAAGTTTGCGATGGTCTAACAGCATCCGCACTTATCGGTTCATGCTGGTTTCTTTGAAGGAACGTCAACAAATCCGAAATCAAAATTAAAATATTTTTATTCAAAATAGAATTTAAAAAATTGCTTTTTGAACGTCAAAAAAAAATTCATCCACCACCGGTTCAACCCTAGCCCTGTCCTGAGAAGAACTCATTTATTTCTTTATTATACATTCTTAATTAATAATTATATTATACAATAAAAAATATAATTTACTTACATTTATTTTTGTATAGAAGTAGCCTGGAGAGGATATCCGATCTATTGATTCTCGGATTCATTACTAGAATTATAATAATTGGACTTGAGGGAAAGGACAAAATCAGTAGAATTAATAATTTTTCAGTACAACATGTAACTAAACTCTTAAAATTGTTTGAATCTGTATGGGCATGGGCAGTTTAAAAAACTGCGACAGTCGTAAGTATGTATAAAAAACGAATAAAAAAGGGTTAACAATAAATAATTTGATGCATAGGTATATGTACGTAGTAGGTATACGTATTTTTATCTCGCTGCAAACGTTTAAGCGCATTAAGCATGTACATTAAATATGTAAAGGCTGAACGGCACGATAACGCAAATTGCGTTCAAATTTACATAATCATCGCGCGTTTTCAAAATGATTGTTATTATATGCACGTGATTCGCAGAAATGATGGAGCTTACGAATTTTAATCCTTTAACATTATAAATTTCCTATTTATACCCAACTGCGTAACCTAAATTGGGGTATGTTAAGTGTTAGGGTTACGTAAAAATATTTGCATTATCTCGTTTATTTTCAACTTGTAGAGAAACAAATTTGGAATTATTTTGATTCCCTACTTTTTTTTGTTTTTTGTTCAGATTTTTTTCAGCATTTTTAACAGGAAATTTAATTCTGTACAACTTTATTTTTCTTCATTTATGCCGTAAAACGTGGAACAAAGGAAAAAAAAATTTATTTACAAAACGTCGATCCTAGAAAAAAAGTTTTTGAATTTACACTCCCCCGACGTACCTACAAAAAAAAATTCAAGAACTAATTATTCACGGGTAGGGTCGATTTTTTGGATATAATGACTTGGCTACGATAATTCTCGAAGTCAAAGCAAAGTTATAATGCTATTATCGCAAAGTCATATTTCGACAATCAGATATCTCCATAACCAAAACTCGCAAATCACTGAATATTTTACCAAGAAACATATTTTATTCCGTTCTGTGCAATGTAGCTAACGTGAAACCTAATTTCATTTTAATGACCACCAACCGGAGGGACCCGCCTGATACAATCTCACCATTTACCCTCTAACTTGGCAGCTATCTTCAAGATAAACCGTGTTCGGTAAATTGTATTTTCGCCTTTCATTTTATGCGAGCAATTTATAAATTAGCTTAGTTTTTTACACCCTTTAATTATTGTAAAAATCTAACTAGATTACTCATTAACAATACAATAGTAAAAGTTTACTTTTACTTTTTTTGTCCTACAACTCTCAAATTAGAGTTTCCTAATATATAATATATAAATGCGAAAGTTTGTGTTTGTTTGTTTGTTTGTTACTCCTTTACGCAAAAACTGCTAAATCAATTTTCATGAAATTTGGCACACCCATAGAAAGTAACTTGAATTCCAACAAAGGATATTTTTTATTTCGAAAAAATGTTCTTATGGGATACCATAGAATGATTTTCTGTTATCCACAGGATCGAAATTTATGCGGCTGAAACCGCGGGGCGCAGCTAGTTTCACATACAAACATAGATTATTATACGTTGAAGCCAGTTATCAATAGAAGCACTCACTCTTTCCACGGGGAAATTCTTCACTGCCAATCGTATGGATTGTTTTACGAACTCCAAATTTTTTGCGTTTAGAGCAATCTCTACTCTCTAAAACTGACTATAAATCATTATCCAGCGGATTAAGATCGGGAGTAGACGACTACCAGTCTTCAGCTCTGATGAAGTCCGAGACGTTCGCTTCCAACCAAGACTGCGTGGACCGAGTTTTATAAGCCGGCGCCCAGCCTTGATGGAAGGACCATACTTGGTTATTATAATATGTCACTTTATGTCACTTTATGCCGGCATCATGTAAGAGTCGAGAAGTCATGGGACCAGAGGTACATCCACGGTCGTGCTGGACCAATTCGGCTGTAATGCCTCTTGTTAAGGTTTTAAAGTTTTAAAATATATTTTCCCCGCAATCGCCACTATTACCTATCTATTTTCTTTTTTATTTTTAATTACTGTTTATTTATATATTTATATTCAAGACGCAATACAATTACTTCTTACCTAGTGTTATTTAGGATGCCGCTATATCTTGGCCCCCAGCTGAAATGTCCAAACACTGGATTATTTGTGTCTACCTAAAATCTGTGTGCAGACAAAGGATTATTGCAGAATAGCCGGAATCGGCCGCTCACCGTTGTTATTAGTGCTCTAGAGATAAGACGCTTTGTGCTAAATCGCCTCGGAAGAAATGAACCAGGTAGTAAACTAGGTTGAGCTTAGTATCACAAAATTTTATGCTGTATAAAATGTATACTTTATATTTTACTAGTTTTTACAGTAGAAAATACTGCTTTATATGTGGCTAAGCTAAAGCATAGACGACAGGTAAAACATGATTAATGCCGATATCGGTATATCGCCGGGTTATATTTTTGCCGGGGCGTAAAGTAGGTACAGTGCGGTGCATAAAATCGGGTGGCTCATCTGTGCGCATGTTAATGGGCGTCAGTTATCATGACAAAATTACGCCAGTGCGTAAAGTACAGTGCGTTGCATAAAATCGGGTGGCTCATCTGTGCGCATGTTAATGGGCGTCAGTTATCATGACAAAATTACGCCAGTGCGTAAAGTACAGTGCGGTGCATAAAATCCGGTGGCCCATCTGTGTGCATTTTTATCCGCGTCAGTTATCATGAAAATGTAACCGACTACTCGTTTGCTCTCCTATAATTTAGAATAATCCTGTTAGACAAGGATAACCTCTTTAATTGGCAATTCCCGCATACTGCATACATACTTCCGAATACTACCTACGCATGGTTTGAAATAGGAGTTTTAGATGTTTCCAGAATTATTATTTGGTACCATCGGTGTGTTTGTGTTCTCTGTAATACAAAACGGAAACACATTTAATAATACCGTAAATTCTTGTACATACTAAAATGTGAATAGCATGACACTATCAGAACTCTCTCATTGCGTACTATAATGCAATGCACTGTGTGTCAGTTATAGCCCATAAACGGAGAAAGAGGGCAATTAATCTATATACCTACATATATACTAGGTAAATATAATCTATAATTGTCTTTAAAATATAATATGCAGATACTCCCTTCTCCTCCGACAACACATCTTCCTAGTAAATAAAAATAAAATAACCTTTTTACTATTTTTATGTAACCGAAAGTAATGAAGTTATTTGTTAATTAACGCGTAAATTCATTCAATACCTCGAAGTAATCAATAGAAACGCGCAAATGTTGACGGTTTCTAAAACTTGAACAGTTTCTGTTAATATAGAATCAAAAAATTAAACAAGAGGTGAGATAATACAATGCACATAAAAAGAAGCTCATCAAATAAACTGTAACCCACATATATACATCGCATATACACGACATTCAGTATACAGTTCAGTTCAGTATAAACTTCAGGTATGTGAAATACTGACCTTTATTATGGAACAAAGGTCAAAGATAAAAGTATTACTACAAACCTCATTTTGGATTAATTGGCCATTAATTTTTATTCTCACTCAGGTCAACCACATAATGGCTTCAGGCACGTTTTCATGACCCAGATATAAATGAACATGGTGAAATTCCAAAGCATCTCCTAGGTTATTATCGTGGGACGATAACCGTTATTTTTCACCACACATCTGAAAACTGAAACCGTATTGCGGAAAGGGTGCGTCTGAATTGATATTGCCGAGTAACCGTGTCGCATAATCATCGACGTATCATAACATCGGCCCATTTTAATCTATTGAGGCAAAGGATGTGTTGGATGTAAGTAGTAAAAGGTAGTGGAATAATGTTGCAACTACACGATACCGTCCAGAAAGTGATGGCTATGACATCGCGTTTCGTGATGTGTGTGAATAGCTTAAAACCTAAGGAGGGTGAGGCAATGAAAATCAATTCTTGCAAGGCCTTAGTTAGCATTCATATCCTCCAAATGGCTAATAAAAATATTTCAAACTAGACAACTCGTGCTCATTTCATTAGGTATCGAAAATAAAATTATTCAATTATATTATATAGAATATATAATTATATTATATATGCCTAACAATGTAGAATTATAATTGGGGAAAAATAATAAAAATCCGTGCAGTAGTTGTGAAGCCTAGAAACACACAAACAAATATTTCCTTTTTATCATAATTATTAGTATTGATTTTATATTATGCACGTGTATCTCTGATGTTAGATATAAATTATTAATTATTAGTGAGTGAAATTGGATGTACCAAAATTATAAATATTTTTTTAGCTGCTGAATATTATTACAAGACACTCTTAGTCTTCCTAGAGATGTAGAATATATTTTAAAAACATTTTGAAAGAAATGTACTTGTCAATACAATGTGACAATAATGTCGTGTTTGCGTTTTTCTATTCTATTCTATTCCAAAAGCATAAACTATTAATACTAACACCGAACCCCATGTTAAGTAGCATAAGAACTTATTAAGAGTTAAGCAGAACTATATTATACTAGCTGCGCCCCGCGGCTTCGCCCGCGTAAATTTCGATATCGTGGAAAATCATTCCATGGCATCCCTCAGGAACATTTTTTCGGGATAAAAAGTATCCTATGTTATTTCTAATACCTCCAGGAATATGTGTACAAAGTTTCATAATGATCGGTCTAGTAGTTTTGGCGTGAAAGCGTAACAAACAAACTTACATTCACATTTATAATATTAGTAGGGATAAGTGTTTACTAGGTTCGCTCCGCGCTTTCACGGGAGTAAGTTTGATCCCGTGGAAATATCGAGATGAAAAATAGATGTTGGCCAATTATCGGAACTACCCAATAGACACACAAAATTTTGTAAGAATCGGTCTAGCCTTTTCGGAAGAGTATGGTAACTAACATTGTGACACGAGAATTTTATACACAGAATGGACCGTTTACAGTGTTCCAAAAATTTTTTTCAACTTAAGAGCATCATGACTGATCATTTAAAACATACTTTAGTTAAGCGAAAACTTTTGGTTTAGAAATATCTTTAACACAAAACCACTACTTCACGAAAGCTACTGGACCGAATCGATTGAATTTAGGCTTAGGCATAGTACATTAACTAGCCTATCGCACTACAGGCTCATCGAGCTAGCTAAATATATATGACTAGCTGCGCCCCGCGGTTTCACCTGCGTGAATTTCGATATCATGGAAAATCATCCCATGACATCCCATAGGAACATTTTTCAGGGATAAAAACTATCCTGTGTTAATCTAAGTTACCCTCTATGTGTGTGCCAAATTTCATGAAAATCGGTTCCGCAGTTTATGCGTAAAGAAGTAACAAACAAACAAACATACAAACTTTCGCATTTATAATATTAATAAGATACATATATCTGGTGTAATTAAATTTCGCGATTACTAACGTCACGTGCCTGTAATTATTTAATAAATATTTTACCAATCTATCTTCAAATTGATTAATATAATTTATACTTTTAGTGCTTTTAGTATTTTATTTTAGTAAACTTGGTAGACTTACCTGAATATCGTGATCGCTAGATAATTATCAGCAGCAACGGAAACGCTTCAAGGTAGGAAAACCTAAAAATGTGTAATCGCTTCTTATGTGCCAACGGACGTTCTACAACGGATAAACGGATTCTTATGTGCCAACGTTTACACGCCAAGACATCACGTCTTATCGTTTTTTCTTACCTTTTAAATCCGTAAAAAATAAAAAATATATTATTTTAATATTAATTTTAATTTTATTGTCTCCTGTAAAGTTGGTGAAACGGACACAAGCGTTGATGTTAGCTAACGACGCTATGGCCACACGAGCCAATGCAGCGTTATTATGTAAGCGAGAAATACCTTCATAATATGATGTCGGTCGTGATAATGTTTTATTAGAAATGCTGCATTGGCACTACCTCCTACAGTTCAACTTGTCCCACGAACCTAAACGTAGATTTATGATATCGCTATCAGATTTTTTCAGATCATAAAACCTATTCTTTCTTTAATAATGTCAAACCTTTGACGATCGATTTCCTGTAACATAAATTACATATAAAATGTTGCGACAATTTGTGGGGAAAAATAGTCAAATAAGGATAAAACTTACTAAAAATATCTTTCCTATATAAATATATTTGCATCAAGTAGGATTATTTTTATAATATATTATTTTTTTATTAAAATAAATGAAAGTCCTTCATTTAACTTATTTTAATAATCAATATGTGCACAGTTAACAAGTAGCATTTAATACCATTCTATTTATACAAATTACACTTAACACTAAACGTTAAATAAGTATGTTTCAAGCAAACTTTAGACACACTATAATATAAGTATATTACTAAAATATCTATATGTTGAGGATAAATTAAAATATTATTAATAATATAAAGAATTAGTGGATTATTAAGAAGAGGAGGACTATTTAAATATAATACTATCCTGATAATTTTGTTAACATTGCAATAATATGGTAGCAATGATAAATGGAGAATATAAATTGTGATATTAGTTTAATTAATGTGCTAGTTAAATAAATCAGAATGTAAGTAACGTTTATAAAACAGTAAATTTTCAGATTAAAATTATCCATGTTACATTTTTTTCAAGAATGTCATTGAAATTTTTCGTAACGATTTATGCTAATACTTAATAAATAATACTTAGATATGGAGAAAAACACCATTACTTACTATACACTCTTTTAAAAATGATATCGCAAACTAAACCTTAACATGTAGTCATCACCGGGGTATGCAAGAGGAGGTGTGTTAAGGAAATTTGCACTTTAAGGAAATCCCCTATTAAATACTTTCGAATATAAAATGAAGTTATTGATTCACACATTAATCAGTTGCTTACAAATTTACATGTATCTACGTTATACGTATAATGTGGTTACAAGTGACACTTCACTGCGCCTCACCTTTGATTAATTATTATTATTAAGAATCTCAACTTGACGATGGTATTAGCTTCATGTATCAAATACACTCTGACCTAGAGTAGTCCAGTACGGAGTAATTGGAATACTGAATGCTTATACATCGAGTAAGTTCATGGTAAATCCTCTTAACTGTAAAATAACCAATCCACATATATTCACTTCTGTTTGATATTCAGTGGCTGGTAATGGTGATTCAGCTCATTTTTGTTCATGTGAATAAATTATTGACGATTATTATCAACATGTTTTTAAGCAACATCAAAGAGCTAGCCGTAGTAATACCACCACCATATCCTATTATCATCTCAATTAAACAATTGAAGTTTTTTCATAAGCATTTAAGAGTATTGTGAAATATTATGTGGTAAAAGTAAGGAGTATATTTGATAATTGATGATTTTATATGAAAATATCTGATCGCGTTCAAGTCAGCGAGTTTACAGCTGTTGCAATTTTGTGTTTTTAATTCGGCACCTCCTCTAATAAGACTTTTGCGATTCAAATATTTAATATTTTTTAATGTCTTCTATCTTCTTAATAAGTATTTTTAACAACACAGAAATATTATATAATACATATACCAATCTTATTCTATACAAACTGGAAGCACACAGAAATAATTAACGTAACGTTCTTGTTAAAATTTATATGATATATTCCCTTACAATGTTTAGATAACAATATGAAAGTAATATCGCAATAAAACGAGATGGGTACGCTTTGCAAATTATTATATGAATTCCTCTTTACATTAAAGCAACACAGTTCTCCGGTAGCTAATGTAAACATTAAAATGTAATAAGTAAAACATTGTGTATTCGTTTGGTTTGTAATAAATCTTTTTGATTATAGCAATCATAATTTCTCTGCCTCCTATTAACAATGCTTAAAATAACTATGCTTTGTTGGAAATACAAAATATTTTACTATTATCTTTTAATACATATTATATTATAATGATAATATTTGAATAAGATACACTTATTGAAAAGAAAAAAAAATCACTTACATAATACATAAAATGTAATAAGTAAAACATTGTGTATTCGTTTGGTTTGTAATTAATCTTTTTGATTATAGCAATCATAATTTCTCTGCCTCCTATTAACAATGCTTAAAATAACTATGCTTTGTTGGAAATACAAAATATTTTACTATTAACTTTTAATACATATTATATTATAATGATAATATTTGAATAAGGAGTAGGTAATACACTTATTGAAAAGAAAAAAAAATCACTTACATAATACAAAATACTTTGTTGCTTGTGATAACAGATTTTATAGTTTATTGGTTTAACTAACATTAAAATACTATGGTTATATTATGACGATTAAGTATACAAAAGCTTTTATATACTACGTTATATTTATTACACACTTAATACGTAATAATATGTACAAAATTGAAGTACCTAATACGATTCCAATACAGATTATCATACATCAATACGACCTATATTGCACAAGAAAACATAAATAGAAGTTTATTTGTTCAATATTGTTATTCAGTACATTAAAATACTTCCTTCTGACTTGAAATATTTAAATGGAATAGGTTTTTAAATTTGCTATCAATTTTAAAATGATTCCTGTTACACATTTTCTTATGAAATGTTGCTTTATTTATGTAATTACGATGACAATTCGAGACTATCGAACTCATCTGTTCTGAAATAGATTCACACATCACGGTAGGTAACAGTATTTACTTAGGTTCTTACGATTATTTATCTCATAAAATCAATCAATCATGCAACAATGTGTTTAGTTTTAATTTATTTTTACAAAGAATTGTAATCTGTTTGAAACTTTTCGTTTATCTAAATTTATTGTCATACCTTGTTACCAATCCTAATCATATCCTTTATAATATTGACTACGCCATAAATAATAGCAACAGAATTTAACAAGGTACAATTAAATGTTAATATATTTATTGTTTTCCTATTGTTTCGTATGAAACACCAAAATTCGAGCGTACACAAAATCGTACAGAATTGCGAAATAATTAATAAGCAGTCCATTGAAATTAATTTACCCAGTGTATTGAAAATGATTTCAGTAATAAATAAACATTGGGCATGTTCATTATATATTTTCTTCTTTTGTCCAAAAAAATTACACACAAAGATAATTTCATTTAAATTTACTAAGTACACGTTTCTTTCATATTTTTTTTATTACAATAAATGTACATTTCATTTAAATACAATATAGTTGGATACAATATACAAACGAGGATTATTCATAATAATTACACAACTAGACTATTGATGCTATAAAATTTAACACAATCGGATAATATAAAATAAATAGGTACTTTACAAAATTTAATACAATTTAATACAAAATTGTACCTACAAGAAATAACATAGATTATTATGTATGTTGATTAGTAGTGATCATATACATTACACAGTAAGCAGAATAGTCATTATATTATATCGTAAGAAATTATAATCAAAAACTTTATGTTTACCACTTAGAAAGGTTATAGGTATAGGTCAGATAAGGGTAATATTTTGTAAACTTACACATTAATCAAAATATCTTTGGTTATATCTTTTCCTGGTTACGTCTCCTCGGCTGGTCCATACAATTGTTCCGTTGTCAAAAGATATGTTTCGTTCACTACCATTGCTGTACACGTATATTACAATTTATATGATGGTAATATTAGTTCACGTTATTGGAGAACACGAACCTTCGTAACATTTAAGGCCCGGTTCACACGTGCCTCTGAAACCCCCGCAGTCTTCGCCTAATGTTCTGGCACACACTTTACAGCATCTGCAAAATAATTAAATGACATTAGTGCGTATTTTCATACATATTATATAGTCCGCTGAAATTAGAGTAAAAATAAGAATTTTGTCTTTAATTATATTTGCAACAGTTTTACTTATTTTCAGATGGATGGGAAATTATATTTGTCAAAATTATGAACCTAATGAAAATAAACAACAAATAAAAAATGGCCGGTTTCCTTATGAAATCGTTCTAAAAGAAAAATCGACCGAAAGCAGCGATTAGCACGATTCGTGATTTTCATTTCTGTGTATCTTTTCAGACCAGACAAAGTTTAAAACTGTTCAAGTATACATAATAATAAAAACAATAAAATAATAATATTATCCTAGCCGATTTCTGCTACGGCGGCCATTTCTATAGAGACGAGCCATCTGCGCATGATATAATATTATTATAGTGCACAAGTGTGCGCGCAGACAATATTCCTTTATTGTCATATTTCGATGAGACGACAATCCGACACGACCCGTGCTAAATCAGTCGCAAGACCGACGGCTTAACGTATTCTCCGAGGCACGGGGATGTAACACCGCCAACTTCCTGACTCCGGACTGTTATTAGAAATTTAAAAATCCCAATAACAAATTTGGTCCGACAGGGGATTCGAACCCAGGACCTCCCGTCTGTCGTTGAACACGCTTACCACTAGACCACGAGGCAGTCAAGTATACAACTGTGGGTATTAACATAGGTGCATCCTCTATTATTCCCAAGAGACACTAATCTAACCTGACCGAAGACAAATCACTCGCAAAACCAAAGGCTTTAAGCACCTTTTAAGAGATTTACTGCTACGATATACATGTAAATCTCAGAAGATGCTAGTAAGTACAAATACTATACATGGATACATAGGTATATTTAGTATTATTTTGTGTATGTGTATTATTGGGTGTTAAATGTTTAGTACCTACTTTAATTTATTGTTGTTAATTAAATATTACATTTCTTATCTTTTACTATTTTCACCGTAGTTCCCACGGTTAATACTAGAACTATGATGACCCCGACGATATTCGTGCGTATAGTAGTAGCCTTGGTAGTTACCAGACTGAACGTTTGTACCCGCTATGCAAAAAGGAGTAAAAATTAAAAGAATGCTTGCAACTGTTAAGAGATTTTAATGAATTTTATATATATCAAATTTCAAAATGAGGAAAGTTCAGTAGCTACATTATTATTATAATTTGTGGTCGTCCAGAAACAGAGATTCTTCTCATTTCATATTATAATTGTAAACTTTTTGTGTTGTAAAAATAAACAAAAAAATAAACAATAAAAACAACCCATTATTTTGTAATCTCCAGATAAAATAATTTTGGGCTATCTATTATCATAACTGAACACGAACATTCAAATTAAATATATAAAATTAGCATTCAGTTGTTAATTATCACATTCGAAGTAATGTTTATCAACTCACAATGCCTAAGGCAAGACAAGTCTATTCAATTCAATTCAATTCAATCAATTCTTTATTTTACAATTGTAAGTGATACATAAGGTGTTACATAGTACAATTTAGAACGACTATAATTAACCATTTTTGGTATGCAAAAGTATGTAGGTACCTACATGTTATATCGTTAGTCAATTAAAAAAAGGCCATCTCCACGAATTCGTTATATTTAATTATATCTTAAAGTATAATTCGTGGGAAGTATAGTTTTTTATACTTTAAATGCCGTTAATTCAATTTTATAACAATGTTTTTGAAAAAAAAAATATAATTAGTTTTACTTCTCCGATTTAATTTAATAAATCTTTTAGAGCAACTGTTTGGTTATGCTCGGTACAAAGCATTAATTATGACACTAGAAATGAAAATAAATATTACATTTTATTAAAAACAATCAAACCAATAGTCGTTTTGAAAAATCCCGCAAGTATAAGAATAAAAAAGGTAAATTTAACTTTTAATTTATCAATATAACCTTGACAAATGACGCAACTTTTGCCTAAAGTTGTTATTTTACTCACTACAATTTACTTTTCATTATAATTATAATTTTAATTACCAATAAATATAGCATGATTATGTAGAACATGATAAGGTCTATAAAAGACCTGTACCCTCGCCAGACTGCGTACCACCAACCACGTTGCAGCGGTGTCTGTGAAAAGCTTAAAATCTATGGGAATTTTAAAGCCCGTATTAAATCGTTAATGCATTTTCAGTAGTCACACTAAACTTTCTATTTACACAACATTTGTTAGACCCATTCTCACATACGCATGTCCTGTATGGAGTAGCACATGTCAAACTAACTATAAAAAACGTCAGGTCGTGCAAAATAAAGCACTAAAAATTGCATATAATACAAGTTTCTGTGAAAATTTGAATAAATTACACATTAAATTAAACTTTCTTTTCTTCTTTAAAAAAAAATATTTTAAAACAATCAAAAAAATTTACCTAACTAAAAATCAAACACACAGAAATAAATTGATTTCGTCAATAGGTCAAAGTCGACGATGGAATTTACCGCATATTGTTAGTAATAACAGGTTTGATGCGCTTGTATTGTTTATTTTTCATATACCCTACAATATATTTTTGTTTTTATGTTATTAGTTTCTAATACATTGTATTGTTAATTTTACTAGTGCGAAACAACAATATACACTTAGTAGAAATACATAATTGTAACAAAAATATAGCTTCTCAAAGATATTTTTATTGTATCTTTACTGTTGTAAATTATAAATTGTAGCTTGTAATATTAATTTGATTGGCTAAGTTAAGTCATAAAGTTGTAGTAGAATTTTATCTGACAACTGTACATTGCAACCTAATTGTTTTATTATTACTTTTAGGAATCTAAATGTACACTAAAATGTAATATTTTGTAAATCTCATGAATGAATAAAGAACTTATAAAAACAAAACAAAACAATCGATGCGTGACGACTTGCGTCTGAATTCTTTCCGGTCGTGTCGAATTACAACAAGGGAATAAGAAAACAGAGAATACACTTATGTTTACGCATACACATTTATACTGTTATGTTAATACACTATAATAATATATAATATAAATATATAATAATATTGAAATTGAAATTCTGTTAGTCGGAAATTATTATTGACACTATTAGTGGTAAATCTGACACCCTTAAAATCATTCTTATCGGGCCTAAGAATTTCTTAGTAATGATTTCTTTTAAGTAGAACAATAAAAGATACAATGGCTTAGCGGATTTACTTAGTAGAGTAATGACAACCTTATTCCTCGCTTTTACTGCTATTTCCAGAAATCAGCTAAGTTATAAAAGTGTGTGTGTGTGTGTGTGTGTGATATAGTGTAGGCGCTATAGGACGATGAGTGAGTAAAATGTACGAGCCGCG
>LUGF01042059.1:86675-100442 GCA_001625245.1 Calycopis cecrops
GCATTCTGTAGATGGTTTCTAGATGATGATGATGATGAACAAGACAGGTTAACAAAAACAAAATTTAAAAAGCTGCATCGCTGGATTTTGTACAAAAATATAAATATAAGCAAACGAGATCTTAGTATTTAACTGTTTTTGAAACTATTTTCACACAATATCTTTTCTCGAAAAAAAAAACTGCTGAGCATGAGCTTCGGCATAAATCAGAACCCAATCTCTTGGTCCAATCACAACTACATATAGAGTAGACTCGAGTAAAATACTTAAATAATACGTAATAAAATTCGTTACAATATTTTTATTACAGTTACATTTCCTGTAAACATTTTGAGAACCACATTTTGTAGACGGTTTTGAACTCAGAAAAGGCTACAGATTATGATTCCGGATGTTACCAGATTTTTCTTATATTTTTTACAATCCAGTGGGGTATAAAATGGACCAATAAGTCTTTCTGCAACATACCTACATAATGCGGTCTGCACAATTTGCACACTCAACTCCCTATTGCGCCTCTCCTATTAAGTCAGAAAAACGTCAAAGATTTTATACCTATTCTTACTCGTGGTCGATAATGGTCGGACCGTAAAAAATTTAATAACAAACGAAAAGTATCGTATCCTAAGATACGTTTTATTTGACAAAATTAATTAAACCTAGGTTTCCTGGACTGACGTAAATATTTATGGACTACTGATGAGGTACGAGCTATGTAGTATTGAAATCAGTCACTAATTGCCATGAAATCAATAGTTTATGAACTATCAAAAACTAACTAAGCGGCTGTCCTAGAGACTACAGAATTTTTGAAACTGATGGTTGATTGATGATTTTTTACTTTACACTATCAATAACCGGTATCTAGGAAAAGGTGCTATTTACCTACGTAGTAGTCCGTCCTGCTGAATTCTCGCAGCGCTGTACTACAGTAATTGATGTTAGTTTTCTAGGATACTAAATATTAAGACGAATGACAAGAAAATAACAAAATTATATTCGATATTTCGGTTCCAATCACCGCTCTCTAGAAAACCACGCCCTTTGGCTAAGATAGTCAGTGTTATATTGACGTTATTCTACGCTGTGCTAAGGCCGAACATGAAATTCCTAGACCAACCAATCCTTAGCTTTACACAGTTTACTGAAAAAGTAATGAAAAAGACAAATAAATTATACTCCCTCTCAGAGGTTGTTGTCTCAGCATTCTATCATTGTCATTGTATAGACTACAGTAACAGCAAAGGGCGTAACTGTGTAACGTAAGTAACATCAGAGAGAAAAAAACAAAATTGAAATTAATTCAAATTATCTCCATAACGGTAGGTACGCGTCGCCGGTCGTGTCGTCCTAATAATTTATTATGAATGCGACTTTTGGTTTGTTATTCTTTTACTCAAAAAAGCCAGAATAGATTTTGGTAATATTTGGCACAGAGAGTTTTTATATTTCATAATTTGTGTAATATTTTGTATTATTATTCTGCAATAATAATTGAGTTAAATCTGTTTAATGTACTATTACGTCTCGGTCTTTTACGAACTGGAACTAATCGATTGTGTGATATTGTGTGACTTTAATAGAAATATTATATTCTATCTATCTTTTGTTAGATTTTGTTCAACTCTGAACTTCAACTTGATTATATTTATCAATAAAATATTATAAATGCCAATGTTATATATCTCGTATATACTTAGTCTGGCCATAAATACTGTTACAATTTTTTAAAAATACATTTGAATTTAGAATCTATATTTTTTTTCGATTGTTCATTGTGTTTTCTCATTGTACAAGGTTTTGTGATATTAAAATGGAGTAGGGTGATAAAGAGAACAGAATCGCTGTGATTGCATTACACACAGTAGGTGTGGAGCCAAATGCGATTTTAAAACTCTCCATCAACATCTCCACTTGGTATTAGTCAATTGTTTGTATACTGGGCTATTAATAGGTACAATGAGATTTTCTCTGTTTGTGACAGAGAAAGATCTGGCCGTTCACGTAGTGTTCGTACGAAAAAGGTGGTCAAAGCTGTATGGGGAAAGATTACGAAGAAATCCTGTACGAAAGCAAAAGATTTTATCTCGGGAAATATGTACAGCACTCAGAACCATGTCGCGTATTTTAAAAGATCATTAGGACTTACAGTCTATAAAAGACCCACTGGTCATTTCTTAACTTATAACCTAGAGATGAATAGGGTGGTAAAATCGAAACAATTACTGAAGTGGTACGAGGTCACAGAAAAATTTTGTTTACGGATGAGATTTTTTTTACAACTGAGCAACATTTTAACAAACAAAATGACCGTATTTATGCTCAAAGCTATAAGGAAGCTCCCTAATTAGTCGCCAAAATGCAACGTGGGCATTATCCGACTTCAGTGATGGTTTGGTGGGTTGTTAGCTATTAAGGAGTTGTGAAAAAATATGTTTCAAAACATCGACACAAGTGTATCAAGATACCATTCTTGAGATGGTAGTTAAACTCCTTAATAACATCACGTTCAATAACCAAGTATGGTCCTTCCACAAGAATCGGCGCCGGGTCAAATAGCACGGTCCACGCAGTCTTGGTTGGAAGCAAACGTCTCGGAATTCATCAGACCTGAAGACTGGTCGTCGTCTACTCCCGATCTTAATCCGCTGGATTATGGTTTATGATCAGTTTTAGAGAATACAGTTTGCTCTAAACGCCATGATAATTTAGAGTCCCTAAAACAATCCATACGATTGGCAGTGAAGAATTTTCCAATGGAAAGAGTGAGTGCTTCTATTGATAACTGACCTCAAAGTTTAAAGGACTGTATTGGAGCCAATGTAGACCACTTGGAATGTGTTTTTTTAATATTTTTAATTGTTTTATATTTGTGTTTTAAAGTAACATACTGTAAAAATAATAAATGTTTTTTGCAATTAAAAAAATATTTTTTTTCTTTGTAACAGAACTTATATCTAGACTAGGTGTTTTCTCATATACACCACACTTTTGATAACATTTTATTATATCTGCAAAATATATAGGACAAGTAAAAGATATATAATACAAATAGGGCCTGAACGTACTTCTCGTTTCGTCCTATATGTAAGTTTCCATTGAACCATGGAACGGGAAGGATGAAGGAGACCTACGCATCTATATTACATACATGAAGATGTTTACCGGCCTCGGTAGCCAACAAAAGGCTGCTAGTGATCGTTTGCTACTCTATACCAGATATAAAAAGTTATATCAACCAACTTCATTAGCCATTCACTTCTCGCAAATAAAACTATGCATACAAAACGAACGTCACTAATAAATAACTCAATCAACATTGACAAATTTGAATATTCCAGCGTACCTGTCGTAGCCGAATTAACGGCCCGCAACATTGTTTTACATCAGCAGCTAATGGTGTAATTAGTACGTACGATGATATCCAATTAATCCGAATTAGTTTGGAATAATATCGTGTAGCAACATAAGCCTACCTTACTATTCATACGTTATATTGTCTCATGCACTAATGAATATAATTAATTAATAATATACTCGATTGGTCTCTTAGTCTTCAAGGGGATGCGAGTGCATTAGGTTTTTAATAATAATAATTGCATCTACATGAGTTGTACTTGTCACCCGATCCTCCAATAGGCTCCAGGTACAATATCAATATTTAGTATAAATATATAATTTTATATGCAATATAAATGTAATTGTTGAAAAATAAAAGATCATAATCAACTTAATGGGGATAAAATTTAGTGCAGCTTAACTGGCAACACCGCCTTTTGGATTGCAGCCAAAGTGGCCAGCTATTGGAAGAATCACTCTGTTACTTACCAGCATTAACATAAATTAACAGAATTAAACTCGTATTTCCTTATGATATAATACGTCGAAGCATAGAGTATAAAAATTCACAGTTATGTTATTCGTGTTACAGTTATGTTTGTATATGTTATGTGTTATGTCAGCTTTGTCGCTACAAGCGAGGAGTCACTGAAAATCAGCGTCATATCATTATTTTATATTGATATGACAAATGCTGAGTGGCCACCTCTATTGGTCGCAGTACTTTTATCAAGTTTGTTTGTTTATATATATTAATGTGTGTCTGTAAATTTGATAATTGTTATTGTTCCCAATAAAAATTCTTTCTTTCTTCTTTCTTTCTTTCTTTCTTATGTATTATGTTGTAAGAAATATAACATTCGATAATGTTCCTCCTAATTCAGATAAACTTAGTGGTGAACATTCGGGGAGTGAATTGTTAAGGTGGGGGGTAATGTTTCAAGCGTATATGTGTATGTAAAATATAATATCCCCCTACAACCCAAAGCGATTGAATCATTTAAAGGAATGAGGTGTCTTTAGTTTCTCTTGATAACACAAACTTGACATTTGCTACATTAATAATATTTGAAAGTAGGATTTTATGTTGTTCGATGATTAATCATTTAAAGGAATGAGGTGTCTTTAGTTTCTCTTGATAACACAAACTTGACATTTGCTACATTAATAATATTTGAAAGTAAGATTTTATGTTGTTCGATGTAATAGTTATATTCTTTGCAAGAATTCAACAATAATTAAATATCTACATAAAACTTGCTTTATATAATTTATTGCCTAGCTTCCGCCATATTGAGGAAATAGCGGAAATGCAACTGTATTTTCTTTAGATGTCTATAGCGCCCGTTTTCACTTAACCTCCGGTTAACTGTCAATTTGACATTATAGTTATAAGAAAATAATAATATACACACCTGCAAGGATCCCATACTACGATGCCCAGCCCAGGACACCCACTGGGCTCTAATGCTTCACATTCCCGCGGGTTGCACACACAGTCCCATCCCCGCACAAGTCCGACCACCAGGACCAACGCCATCATGGACAACCACCTACTCTTAACCATACTGTCTTTCACATCACGCACCACGATTTTACTTTTTTAAAATGTTCTATTCGTTTCATTGTTCCACATGAGTTCAATGTTTCAATTTTCTTTCATTCTGTAACAATAAAATAATAATATTAATAATTATAATTGGGTAGTATTTAAACGACTGACTGTAAATTAAAATTTGAGGTGTCAAAAATAATGAATTTAGCGTACAGAATTACTAAATGAGCGACGAGAAATCAATAGAACAGCAACTTACAAACATCAATTTGAGCTACTTAAAATACAAAATGAGAAACTTCATAATATTTGAGCGAC
Organism: Calycopis cecrops; assembly: GCA_001625245.1. Lineage (NCBI taxonomy): Eukaryota > Metazoa > Arthropoda > Insecta > Lepidoptera > Lycaenidae > Calycopis > Calycopis cecrops. Next base: position 91,888 of record LUGF01042059.1, read on the forward strand.
CTAATAATTATTTGAGTGACAACATTACGCCCTGCATTTTTTTCAATATTTGGTAAACTATTAAAATATATACTGAGCTGCATTTTATCTTAAATGAAGTGTTTTGAATACAAAAACGTATTTGAAAAATTCTATAGTGAGCAGTATTTTGTGAGCACACATTTTATTTTTAAATTTGCTTATGAAAAAACTATTTGAATAATAATAATAATAGTAATAATAATAGATGCTGCTGGACCGGTCAGTCGAGGGTGTTCTTGGTGGATATAACCGTTCCATACGATGCAAATTTCTTCTCCTTCCTCCACGGGCCACCGGCTACTTACACACTGCACGAAACGCGCCAACACAGCTGTCACTTCACGCCGATCTCGTGTACGCGAGAGGTACTTCCTCGGTCGTGCCGGCCCAATTCGGCTATTGTATGGCACTACCTTGGGAAAATGTTTCATTCCCATGAGAAAATGGGTAAACTTCTAAACGGCTCGACCGATTGGGTTGAAATTTTATATGGGTATTTCGATGGTTACCTGGACGGTATAAAAATACAATTGAATCCGGTAGGTGGCGCTGCTGTCGGAATGTCAACTTCTAAACGACTGAATCGATTGGGTTGAAATTTTATATGGGTATTTCGATGGTTACCTGGATGGTAAAAAAATACAATTGGAATGGTAGGTGGCGCTGTTGTCGGAATGTCAACTTCTAAACGGCTTGACCGATTGTGTTAAAATTTTATATAGGTATTTCGATGGTTACCTGGATGGTAAAAAAATACAATTGGATCCGGTAGGTGGCGCTGTTGTCGGAATGTCAACGGTTCAGGTCTTAAAACGAGTCGCCTGAATTTGATAATTCTGTGAATTGAGGGAGCTAGAGGGGGCTAATGTAAAGTGGAATCATGCAATTTTGGCTACCGGAGATGCGCCGAATTGAAAAAAAAACCGGTTTTTAGGTAAGAATTACTAAACACACAGTTTACTCGTGACCACGGCCGTTACATTGCGGCCGAAACGTCGAGAGTCGAGGTAAATACTTCGATTTTATAAAAACGCGATTAAGTCCCGTTTACAGTATACAAATATGAATACAAATCGTGAAAGCTTAAAACAAGAATTACTAAGCCGTATTTTTTCACAAATAACCTGAAATCGAGTATTCCGTGAGTGTGGGAGGCTTAAGGGTGTTATTTTATCTATTAACATAATACAGTTTTAGTCGCCAGAGATCCGCCAAATATTTTGTCTTTACATAAAGAAATTTTTTTTTACGACTTGCTGACTGCATATGACACACGTAAAATGGCCTGAAGGCGAGCTACACTCCGTTCGAAATAAGAGAAATAGGATTTGCCAATCCACTGGACTCGCTCGCTTCGCTCGCTCGTTGTGTATAAACATAGTCTAACATAACCTAACCCATCCAAGTATGATTCTAAAAATCACACTTTGGCTATTAACACGCTTAAGCCTCCCACACTCACAAATACTCACGAATACTCGATTTCAAGTCATTTGTGAAAAAAATACAGCTTAATGACTATTACCTAAAAACCTTTTTTTTTTCCTATCTGTGCAATTCCGGCAGCCAAAATTGCATGATTCCATTTTAGACGAGCTCCCTCTAGCTCCCCCAATTTACAGAATCTTCAAATTCAGGCGACTCGTTTTAAGACCGAGTCCATGTCATCTTCTAAACGACTGAACCGATTGGGTTGAAATTTTATATGGGTATTTCGATGGTAACCTGGATGGTAAAATATACTATTAGATCCGGTAGGAGGCGCTGCTGTCAGAATGTCAACTTCTAAAAGGCTTGACCGATTGGGTTGAAATTTCGTTGATTCGTTGATTCGTCGCCAATTCGCGCGCAGCGAACAATCTGTTGTTTTCATTAAAAAATAATATCAATATAAAAAACACAACACCTGAAATAGATTATCAATCATCCACAAACAGTAATAAAGCAGCTCACAAAACGTAGCTCAAACTGAACTTTATAGCAGCTCCTTATATAAAACTTCATTTAGAAAAATCGTCTCCTAACTTAATATTAACGTTGCCCGCTTTGTATTTCTAGTCACTCACTTAGTAATTTCGTCGCTCAGCTAGATTTTTAATATATTGTGTAATGGATTAATCGCAGCTCACGTTTTGTAAGCTCGTTTTGAATTTTATTATTAGCCAATATTCGTCGTTAGTTTAGTTTATTTTTCGGTTACTTATTTTCTTACCGCTCGAGTTATTAATACAGTATCTCATCACCAGTCGCTAAGTTATTTTTTATTCGCTCTTTTTATTATTCCCCATTATAATTATGGTCTTCCTTGCTGAAATTCGACTACAGTAGCCCTACTATAGTACATTATATTATACTGTACAAATGTTTGCGCAGATACAAGTGCACATCCTATATTACCTAATTTTCCTATTCTAATAACTAGGCAGTGCGATGCGACCTAAGAGAAATCAGTCCCATGACCGGCTTAACGTACCTATTCTCCGATCTGGCTTCTCGACTCCGGATTCCAATTAGAAATTGAAATATCTCACCCTAACCCCTAATTCAAACCTGCAGTCTCACGTACCTATGTTGTTGAAGATGCTTACCACTAGACCACAAGGCAGGCACAATAAAACTATAGGTTTGTTTCGTTTATCTCAACCGATTAGCGTAGCGATTAATATACAATTATTAATTATTTAAATTGAAGTTCAAGAACTTATACCTATATTACGGGTCGTTAGTATTCTTATTTATTTACTCGCTTACGCCCGCGTGGATTTTGCGCGCGGGCAATTTTAATCTGAATTAAATTCTTAAGCTAACTAACATATTTATTTGTATAAGGATTAAATATTGAACTAAATTAAACAACTTTGAAAATAACGTAATTTAATAAAACATTTGAACATAAAAGTATTAGTAAAATATTGTACTCATAGACGGAGAGATAGTGATATGCTCACGCGTACTTTTTTGTAGCACTTTTATACATTTTGAATGCGCTAGTAAACAAAATTTTAAGTATGACTATACCTACCGAGCTACACTACGGTATAACTTTTAATTTGGTAACATTGATTTGACATTGATATTAATACTTCAAACTCAAAGAAATTAATTTTAATTTTGAGCTCGACGATTTATAAAATAATAAACCTCTTGTATCAAAAAGTAATTCATCAAAATTTACTATTTAATAATATTAAAAAAAAATCGTGTATTAAAAATAAATATATAATATTGTCTTACAATATTTATATTTTCAAATTATATAAATATTGAAAGAAAAAATAAACAGAAGCTTAGACAATTTATAAGCTTCTTCTTATTTAATATAATTAATTACATTACTTAAGTATTATTTAGAATATTTGAAAAACGGTTATTACTATACCCATAATAAACTAGATTTATTATTTAAATGATAATAAAGTATTTTAGTTTCAATTAAATGTTTCTAAGTATCTCATTTCATTTGTAATTTAAATAACCAATGGGTATATTCTTTAAATATCTTAACATATTGAAGGTTGATGTCCTTAGGGATAATATAACCTTGAAATATCGATTTTGTTGATTCGAGCTTCTAAGAGAAGCTTATCCTCAGAGGTAACAAGAGTAATGTGATGTTATTTAAATACATAATATTGATAGAAAAGTAACCTTATCGATAGATATAGATAGAATAATATATAATATATCAGTTCAGATAGATAACAGTTACTTCTGATATTGATTTGGTTAATAGCTTTTCTGTTTATTTTTACTACTATATATGTATAAATATACCATATACCATAGGAAAAAATCTCACTAGTAGTCAATATATTATTGGGTAGATATAATAAATATTTTAGATCTCAACAGTTGCAATAAAATTTTGAAATACTCAAAAATTAAGTTTTGTTGTAATACAATACAAACCCATAGGAAAAAATCTCATTAGTGCCTACTACTTTTTTAAAGTTTAAATCGAATATTCAAACAAAAAATATTATATGCTAGGAACTGCAAAAGAAAATCCTTGGTTCAACCAATTTATTAAGAGACTTATTTTTTTAAGATTAGCAAGAAGGGTTCCTTTTCAAATGCAAACAATATTTACATACTTACTTAATATAATATAATTATAATTATTTATAGACTTATTTATCTTAATCAATTAAAAAAATGTGTTAAAAAGTAGTCGACAAGAAGTAGTGAGGTAGATCTGCCATTGGGGCTTGTCGTTATTCCACCATTTTTATTTTTATTTTACCAGTTACCATGTGACACATTCCGTAGATACTAAGTTAATTTATTAATAGCTGCCATATTGATTAATTAATTATAGGTCTTCGGGAGGCGCTCCAAGGTTGAATTGAGGACTGTCGCTTTGAAATTCTAAAGCTTAAAGTTTGTAAGTCTAAAATAATCAAATATTAATATTATCATATTGTTATTTTGATTGTAATAATATTATGTACTTAGTCTAAGAACATTAGACTAAAAATTGACTATCTGCCGAAATAAAAACTATTCTTATTTGCCAATTGGCGGCTGTAAGTCAGCTATTTTGTTCTCAGTGACTAGTATGTATGATTCGGAGGCGAAAGTAATTAATAGTGCTTATTCGGGCGAAGAGAATTTAAGACCGTGAGGCGACCGACCCCTCGCACTCAGCTTTCCCGCTGATGGGAAATATTGACACAAATGTTAATAACTTTTTTTTATCTTTGTCGAAGTTTGTCTGCAAATATACCTATAGTATACGGGAAGAAATGACGATTTGGTGACTATTGACGGCCTTCTTCACTATATTCCCCTCAGAGCCACTGGCTACTGACGCTAACTACACGAAACACGACTATATAGCCTGAATGTAAACTTTCAAATGACAAAAAAGTATTCGATTAATAGAATGCGAATAATACAATAAAAAAATAAATACAAAAGCACAAAACAAAAAGCGATAGTTTGACCTTCACACCCTAGTCTCATTTGCGAAAGAGCAATTTGGCGCTAAATAAAAACTATTTCTTTTTATCTAATACAATATTGTTATTAATATTCTATTGCTCCACCCAAATATTCAAGGAGTCATAATGACTGGCGTCTTTCTGTGTGCTCGCCAATAATACAAAAGTTCATCACAGCGATGACAACAGAATCTTACGAATGTACTAATTTTACCTTGCGATGTTTGTGTCATAAATATACATAACATAAATATACATTAGGGGCGAACGTGTTATAGTCAGGATGATGAATGTGAATAATATATGAGACGAGGTAATGGATTCTTATTTTGATATATTTCCTTCATATTTGACAATATGATTATGGTAAATGGTTGTTAAATTAGAGATATAGTTTGTTTTAGAAAAAAAGGGCAGTGTCACAAAAAGGATGATTAGATGGTGGACCCCAATGATGCTATGTCATCATGCAAACAATAAAAATAAATCTATAGAAAAAATTAAGTGAAATTTAAAACAGATATAAAAACGTGCCTATTTTTTCATTACTATGACTACATTACTAAAACTAAGATTATAGAATAATATAATATAGTAAGAGGCAGTGACACACTGCATGCTTGCATGCAGACGAATTGGGCCGGCACGACCAGGGGAGGTAGCTCTGCTTACACGAGACCGGCGTAAAGTGACAGCTGTGCTGTCGCGTCTCGTGCGGTGCATAAGTAGCCGGTGGCCCGGAGGTGGGAGGAGAAAGGAGGGTAGCGCATCTGTACTGCGTTTATGCGAATGTCTATAGGCATCGCTAGTCATGAAAACGGCTCCGACTTCTCGTTTGCCCCCACCATACCATAAAAATATTATAAAAAAAAATTACAGATACTGTCATGTCATCATCAGAAACATTCATACATAGACAAATATTAAAATATTAATTGTTGTGAATATTCTTTATGTGTGCAATCAATGAAACTAACATAGGTAATAACTAATAAGTGATTTGTATAACTAACAATTAAAAATGAGTGTCTGTTACTTACTTAATTAATAATAATATAGAAGAATGGCGTCTGTATTACTTCGGAAGCTGTAACACCTGACAGAGAGAGAGAAAGAGAGAAGGGTAGACAGGAAGAGTAACAAGTACACGGTGCTGTACAATCGGTACTGTTTAATTAGCAATTTTCGTAGAATGTAAAAAAATAATATTTTAACAAATTTTGGTATAAAATGTAAATATCTAACTTTACTTGGCTTCGAACGTGCCTAATTAGCAAACGTCAAGCCTTTGATACAATCAGTCACCCCGAAGCACACATTTCAAATTGCCTCCAGGGGCGTCGAGATTAACTCAATTGCTTACAATCAGCAAGAGCATTACAGTTGCAAACATGAATAATATGCAAGCCAGGGCGGAATACGCAAGCCCGTTGAATAATAATCAGTCTGACTTACTATGCGTATCTAATGATGCGATGGAATTTGCTAAGCAGTCAATCATTTAAATGCATAAAATAAATGAAACTTAATTGTCTGGCACGACCGGGAACGTATCGCTTGCTCACACGACACTGCCGCTATGCCGTCGCGCTTCGAGCGTCGAGCGGTGTGTGTTTCTCATGGTCCAAGGGAAAGGATAAAGGAGGCAGTGCATGAGCGAATGTCAAAAGTCGTGAAAAGGCCGCTTACAAAACTCGTTTGACTTACTTTTTTATACTAATACTATAGAAAACGTAATATATCTTACTCATTTTTTGATTTAGGGCGATTGGTACATTGCTTTTTAGTCTAATCTGCACGATGTGATAGAAATGTTTAACGTAGTCGTCCGCTAAGTAAGTAATTTATAAAATGTTATGAGTAAGGGCATGAAATTAGATTCAAAATTTATAAAAGTAACAAAAGTTGTGACAATTTTTTTTTTAATTAATTTAGAATAGCCGTTGTGCCATATGCAGAATTAATATAAAACGATAGTTAAAAAAAAAGTGACCAAAATCAATTATTCTCAGTAGTTCCTATGTGAGTTCCTTTGAAGGAACAGTTGAGACAAACAAGACTCTATAGTTCCTTCAAAGGTACTAAAGGAACCTGTGACACTATCTAGTTCCTTTATCGAATACCTCAGTATAGTTCCTTTGGTAGTCCCTTTAGAGGAACTACAGGGACTACACTTTTCGGAACCATAAGTCCACTTTCTTCAATCGTCTATTTTATGAATGAGTTTTCCTCAATTCAATCTATTAAACAAGTAATATCGAAAACTGACTGATCGAGCCAATTGCTTTCAGTACGTACGAATACGTTCTAAATTAAATACATTTTCCGAAGTAGATATTTTATTCTATACTTTCAGAATAACTATTAACTAAATCACATCTAGGAGGAAACAACTTAAAACTCAAAAAAAACATTTGTGTTCTTCTATTTAACAGTTTAAAACATTAAAAAAGATTGATGAATGAAAAGATGAATTTATTCAAAATGTTCAATCACAATTGAAATCAGGCGAAATATCAATTCCACATTTTTTTAGAAAAAAATAGCATACCATATAATGCAATTTTTTCATCAATTCCACATTTTTTAGAATATCAAAAGCAGAAAAAATAGCATTATATTGTACAATATAATGCTATTTTTTCTAAAAAATGTGGAATTGATATTTCGCCTGATATCAATTGTAATTGAACATTTTGAATAAATTCATCTTTTTCGATGTTATTTTGACGCCGCTTTGTCATATTTATTTTGAATCTTCTTAACTGATCAATTTTAAAATTAGTTAAATATGAATCATTTTTTTAATACGTGTAGAACTTGGAGCATATTAGGATTTTTATTTAGCAAGGTATTCATTTTGTGGTTCCAACCTTCAACGACATTTGTTGTTCGGTACTCATCTCCAAACACCGACCAAATTTGGACGAGTTCAGGTTTCATCCAATAATTAGAAAAATAACTTTTAAATTTTAACAGTGCCGGATCTTCTGGTATTTCATTTTCAATAAAACACCAACCGCTTTCAATGTCCTTTACAGGCAAGAATGGTAAAGAACAGCATAGTTGTATGATTCTTTTCTGTAATTTAGATTTCAAACAGCCAATCTTTTTGGCCTTACGCCGCAAGCATTCAGTGAAATGATAAAGACAACCCTTAGTTTTCACTTTCATATGACTTAATACTTTTAAAGCAGCTTGTTCAAAATCAATTCTGAACTCTTTTGGATTCCAACTTGGTATTAGGGTAGTAAGTAAATCAAATAAAATACTGTAAGCTCTTTCTGATCGATGCGACATAAACGCATAAATGAGGGGTATGATATTCATATCCCTACGTGAATCACTTCCCAAATTACCTTGAATGGTATATAATTGTGAAAGAGGTAACGGACATGACTGAAATGTACCATCCATAAAATAGTGTGTTATGATTTTCATTTCATTTTTGGCTTTGTTAGAACAAAAAATTAATATTTTAATGTCTCCATCATAGTAATCAGCAAGCAAAAACTCTTGAAATTGTGCAGGAACCTCGATATCTCCGATAGATTGTGGACATACTCGTTTGACTTGAGCTAATTTATTTCT
>LUGF01042059.1:100533-119981 GCA_001625245.1 Calycopis cecrops
TGGTGCCTATAAAATTGACGCCCCGCGTATAAAAGTACATATCCTCGACCTCTTGGTAAAATTGTAAAATTATTTACATTGTCTACAGTCGCCATATCTTTATATTAAATAGTTGCATAAAATTACAATGACATTCAATGTCACGCGAAGAAGACGATAGTCTCGTAATATTTGTGTGCATAAACAACACAACAAGCACTCTTTAATACTCGATAAAGGAACTGCATGGTCATACTAGTTCCTTCAGTTCCTCCGAAGGAACTATCGAGTCTTTTTTATCTCAGTAGTTCCTCAACAGGAACTACTGGGAAAATATTGTGTCCCAGTTGTTCCTTCAGAGGGACTAAAGGAACTACTGAGCATTTTTAATCTCAGTAGTTCCTCCAAAGGAATTGACAAAGGGACTACTGAGTAACGTAGCAGTGTTCTTAATTTCCATCAAAATCAGATGATGCAAAGGGCATAGGTGTGAGAATGATTATGCGTGCGCCGTGCAAGATGAATGTGTGTGTGTATGTTGATGTTAGAGTGAACGATATGTCAGGGCTAGGATAAGATTGATATAAACAGTTGGCACATAGAAAGCAAGAGTTTTACTACAACTCCCTGTTAGAATTTATCATCATCAGCCAGTACTACGCTATAGGCGAGACACTTATTCTTCATCTAGTATATTAATTATTTAAATTATAACTTATTTTGATATTATATAGTAAAACTAACGATGTGATTAAATAATGAGTGAAATCATTTTACCAACCTAACGGATGATACTCCACGATAACTCGTGGAAATTAATCATTGCTACCGAATTTAAAATAATAATCTCATATATAAACGTCTTGTGTCAGTATGTTTGTGGTGTAAAAACTGCTCCACAGATTTCAATGAAATGTTCTGTGCTTCTTTGGTAGGACTGCGTGAATAGTTTCATATTTCATTTTATGATTATACAGCTGACATCTAAAACACAATTAACATGTCTTAAATATGGAAATTATTATAATTTTCGTTTAAGAAGCTTTTGGTGATTACACGTCATATCAAGCATTCTTTCCCTCCATGGGCCACTGGAAACTCATAGACCGAACGGAACGCTACAACATACCTGTGTTTTAACGTAGTATTGTATGAGCGAGAGGTATCATCCCGATAGTACTATCCCAATTTATCGGCAGTACAATATAGCACAATTGACTTTAGTACTATTGAATTTCATTTCTACACCCAATAGGCCAACCCAGAAACGAAGTGAAATGATTTCCACACTATTAATTCCGCACATCTGTGATGGCCTGCATGGACTAAGCGAGGCCGTTAATAACTGGCCTGGTCCACAAGCTTCCGTAATTTTGTGCGCTCTATCGATCTATGAATGTTGCCTCCCGTCAAAGAATGAAAACCTCAAGAAGAAACAGAGAGAAAGAAAGCTTGTTAGAGACTTTATCGTTAGTTACACATTTTGTAGTTACTTTACGGGTTTTAACATGATACAATATTTATTAAAGGTACCTACTAGCAAAATCATATAATTTATTCGACGTTTCGGCACTGTTAGGCCATACGTGGTCACGAGCCGATGGCAGAGACGTTGATAATGGAAGGTATATGTTCTAGTAACTTTAATAAAGATTTTATCGTGTCAAAACCCGTAAAATAAGTAGAGAAATACCTATAAGTTATTTCATGAGATTACAATAAAACAACTTTAACGGATTTTATCGCGGTTTGTTTAATTATTTTACAGCAATGTGTTCACGGGTGGACTGTTATTTAATGTAGCTAATAAACCAGTCACATAAAATTGTCCTTCGACAAATACGATTTTGGAGCTAGCAGTAGAAAACAAAGGCGAAAGTTGATGATGAAACACCTTTAATTGACATCTAACAAACATCAATATTAATTTACATATTTTCGAAATCATTACTTACTAACTCTACTATACTAACTCTATATTATATTTATTCCTCATTTTGATTACAAAATTTGATAATATAATTTAAATTTTACATAAGTCTGAGTAAAGCAATATTAATTGAAAATCACAAATGTATCGTTTAGCTAAGCGCCTGTAACTTTGCTTGATAATCACGTTCGTTTCCTTTACGTGGTGTCGGCGCCTAATTAGAAATTGGCTCGAAATTCGCAGCGAAATCAGGAGCGAAATCTGTAGATTATATGTCAACTAAACGAAATAATCCAATATTTGTTATAATTTTTGAAGTGATAATAATCAAACCAAAAATAGTTAATATAGGACATCTAAATCAAATGGTAAGTGATTAATATGCCTTTATAATAAAAAAGAACACACACGTTTGTTCATAACATAATCTTAGACGGACTTGTATTAAAACTATTATATCCGAAATCGCGAAAAGCTGCCGTATCCGACCTATAGACACACCTAAACCTAGGGCTGATAGCATCATGTAAAGGCATTTTCTTCGCAACACCTACATCCGAATATCATTATCATAGGGTACCTTTTTATCATTAACTCTAGCAGATATTGCTGATAGATTAACTTTTTATTTATAATAAAAATACAAGTACTCGTATATTTTATCTCTACTGATATTTTCCACCTCATAAATATTTGTTACGACCGAGTAGATAATTTTTACCTCCGAAACATTTCTGCCCGCACCAATACGACGAAAATTTATGGCACTTATGAAAGTTTCACCAATATACGTGATCGTAGTATCACAAAGGGATAGTGGTGCTCTGGATGAACTATGTCTATTATCAACGTAATAGCTTCGACAAATTGCTGATAGACAAACTTGCTACGTAATAAATATACACAATTTGTTAGGCGTGCCCGTCTCTGTTGACCTCGGTAACCCCAAACGGCCTCGAAACTAAATTATACATTTATTGTTTAATACGAGTTTGCATGTTTGTTTATAGTTATTTAATAGCAGTAACAGAACATTTCAGTAACTTTTAATGACATATAAATAATCCTATTTCATATTAGTGATATTTTGAAGTTGTTTTTTTTTTATGGTATAAGGGGGCAAACGAGCAGTTGTAGCCATTTTCATGACTACCGACGCCCATAGACATCTGCATAGAGACTATACAGATGCGCTGCCCCCCTTTCTCCTCCCACCTCCATGGGCCACCGGCTACTTACACACCGCACGAAACGCGACAGCACAGCTGTCACTTCACGCCGGTCTCATGTAAGCGAGAGGTACCTCCCCGGTCGTGCCGGCCCAAGTCGGCTGCATGCAAGCATGCAGCGTGGCACTACCTCTTACTAAAGTTGTATATAAAAGATAGTAATATATTACATCGACTACTTGATAGCCGAAGTGGACCCGCGCGTCTAAATAAGTAAATACATACCTCAAGAATAAAGAGTTGAATGCTGTTCCTACTCTTCGCTTGATTCTTGCGTGATATAAGTAAATGAGAGACATAGATTGAGTAGAAGCAGACAAATAGTGAGAGGTATGACCCCGGCGGATGAATGACCCCGGCCGGCCATAGTCGGCGATCAGCTGCGATACAGCGTGTAGAAAGTGAGAAAAAACTTTAAAAATTCCTGTGGCTAAACTTTATCTGAAATTCATCTGATATTTGTGGTGTGGCCTGGAAATGATACACTAAATATGTAGTTAAATTTAATGACTCTCGCCTGTATCAACCTTATATAAGATTATCTTTTTTATAGCCCAAGGTTGGGCACAGACTTCTCATTTATTATTTTAAATCAGATCGGTGAAGTAAGACTTAATCCATCAGTGAAATTTACCGAAGCACATAAGACCTCTAACTGGCTTAACGACTATCACTTTTAATTGATAACCGCCACCGACGGATTAAACTTCATTTAGATGCATTGAAAACTGAGTGACTTAGTTTATCGACGACAAGTTAAGGCACACATCAAGTGCTCATCCTAAAATTCTAGTAGAATTTCTGGATTTAAGGTAAATTGAAATTTAGCCCTTAATTTTTATTATTTTTTTAATAATAGAAAAATGTTTTTTTTTCCAATGCGAGTGAGCTAAACATGGTCTAGATCACTTGCTCTGCGGTTAAAGAAACACATAATATAAAGACAGCCTCCATAATCGATCAGTAATACATACAATGTGTATGTTATATTAATCCGCAGTAGACCTTGCCCACTTTTCAAGAATGAAACTCGTACTCCTCTGTGGGATTTATAATAGTCAATATTATTAGTATATCTAATTAATTCTAGTTTTTGATGTGATGAGTGATTATGAAATTTTACCTAATTACGTTTGGGACTATAATTGTTCTTCTTTTATTGAACTGAATGACATAAGTGTTCCGATCAAATAATTCGCCAAGACTCAATGACCGTAATTATAAATATATAAAAAAAGCAAAGGAAATTTGTACTTTAAAATCGCTTTCTTTCATCCCAACGGTAGTAAACGAACGATCTTAGTATTTTAGTGACTACCAATATCCTTAAATAAGCACATTTACCAACGATTATACAGGTGCGTTCCTTTTTGACCTTATTTTCGTATTGACCTATCACCGTCTATCAATCTTCTTTCAATTTTAGGGTACGAACATTTTAGGTATTTAGTGTAGATAATTGTGAATTGTTTCATTTTGTCCTGTTCGTCTACTACACAACTCTTCAACATAATATATTATCACCTATATTAAAATCAAATTCGTCTTGACAAATTTGTTGTGACGCTTGTCACGCTCAAATGACAGTTCACGTGTTTGCTCGAAGCGCCTAAGTAATAATTAATTAATTTCTAACAAGCGCCATTTTCATGTCTGACATTCGCCTGTTATTTTTAGCATGTTTAAATTAATTATAAATACGTAATAAGTAAATGACCATTCGATAATTTTAAGAGAGTGACAATGTTTTATCATATTTGTGATTTTATGTTGACGGCTTCAACAGACGGGTAAGCTTGGATATGCCTAGAACCAATGGATAAAGAAAAGCAACTGAATGCGATAGTGTAATGTTATATTATAAAATCACAGTTGGACTACTGTCAAAGAGAACCTAAAAGTATAAATATAAATATATAATAAAAATAAAAGCTAAAAGTATAAATATATAATATTTTTTAATTTCTCCACCTTTGTTCACTCTCACCCTCACAGGTAGATAGATAGAGAGAGATACTTTATATTTTTTATTAGACTACTAGACTGGTCATGTTAGCCCAATGCATCTACATTGTACACTTTTTACTCTTAATTCATTCAAATTTATGTGTATATTTAAAATAGGGATAGTAATGAATATATTTAATACTAAAATACCGTTAACAGAAAAAGTGGTTACAAAGTTTTCGGAACGCTTTAAAATATATTGCACAAACTGCAACAACAAAGTAAGCAATTTGCAAAACAAATAATGCTAATAAAATCGTATGCAGCAATTTGAAAGCGATATAAAAGTTACATGGATTTACCGAATCCACGCGGTTTCAGCTCAAAATGACCGTTTATTGTTTTACCCCAACGTCTAATATTGAACTAAAAGTTTGGCGCTGCTCAACAGTTCACATTTGTAGAACTAAAATCGTGGTAGCATTTTGTTTATCTTCGAAATTATTGTACGTTGTTCGAGGCGAAGTTTAATTTGAGCTATTTGAAGTTTGGTCTGAAATTAAAGATATTGTTCTAGCTACTTCAACGGCATTGTTTTGAGATATTTTGAAGCCGGTAGTTGAATTGTTTATTTATTATTGTGTCCTAGTGGTTTCTTTTTGATAATATCATAAATCTTTAAAAAAAATAGGTTGAATTTGATTGAGGCTACAAATCTTGCTACATAATTATAATTACAGTCATTCCTCTGATCAGAATCAGCTACTGTTGATTAAAGTCTATCTGTCTCTATTTTTTATATTTTCTTATCTCTTATTCCTACTCCAATCAATCGGAGATTGATTGGAATTACTAATTATATAGAAACACTGATTAGTTTTAGATTCCGAAACTCCGTTTCAAATTTTTAAAATAAAGTTGATGCGAGTTATGTTCATAATAATTTTTGCTTACATAAATTATGATCGAATTACTGAAAATGGATATATTGTCATGAAGTATGTTTATAGTTATAGAACTTTTTATGTCGATCTTTGCGTCTACGAATTATTATAGCTTTCTGCTTACCATAATATGTGCAAAAACTGTATATATTATATTATTACTAATGCGCACATCATTTGGCGTATCTATAAAATATTATTGCTGCAATTTTTGATACATTGTAGGATTCACAAAATTAGAATTCTGGCGTAAAAAGGCTAAACGCGTTAAGTACCTCTCCATCGGAGAGGTACATCTCGCTTACACGATGCTAGCGTAAAGTGACAGCAGCGACATCTTTGTAAATTCATCATGGAGTTAACACCGATTTTAACTATTTCACTTTAGTCTTGTTTAATGCTACGTATGTGTATACGTGCTAACATGTAGCATTAGGCAAGACCGCCACATAACTGGATAAATTAATGCGCTAGGAAGGATAATAATTTGCCCGGCGATGTCCAATTATAATTAATTTAATACCTCTTTAATTAATATGATCAATGTCTTAATAATGTTACATCCATTTTTTAATGATAAATTATTACTGATTATCAGGCTACTTTTGTAACACATTAAAATAATGTATTATTATTTAATTTTTATTTTAAAATAGGTACGGGCTTTTTAAAGCGGAAACTTATTTAGTGACGTCACGCATGGAAATTTAAGGGGGAGGAGTTGGGCTACGAATAGCATTTTAAGATACACTTAAGTTTCCACTTCTATCGGCAATCGCTACAGCCTGTTTTTTTCTTATTTCATTATTAAATTGATAGGTTTTTTAATACGAGTACATGAGTCCAATATAAATAATAAGAACTATGACACAATATTTTTCCCATTGTAGCATTAATAGATAATAGTAATAGTTCTTTATAATATATTCAGCTATTAAGAAAATAAATTCTTGAAATGAAATAATAAAATTCATGTCATGAAAATTATTTGCCCCAAATTCTCACATTTTTATTATATAATGTTACCTATTAATACATATAATCATTAAAAAAAATCGTTTAGTAGAAAGCTTTACAACTACTTCTGTAGTGAAAAATATACCATAACGATATGAAATTATACCAAAAAAAAAGTTTTATAAATAAAAAAAAGAGTTTATAAACCGACACAGAAGAATTTGACTGCCTATGTCAAATTCTTCTTTGTCGGTTTATAAACTATAATCCGACGTATTATTATTATCATCTTAACATCGATGTTACTTTAGGCTCGGAGCGGATTGTGTACATGTACTTGACCCTTTTGACTTTTACCATTGGGATGATGTAGGTAATATGAGAATTCGAAGTGCAAACTTAAGTCGAGGCCTCTCATGTTTCGATATTGTATTATATGATACAGGGAAAATATTCTGAAATGCTAAAGTTACTATTGTTAAGAATCTATATGTATGGATAAATTGAATGCTGGAAAAAGTTTTAGTATTGTAGAATCTATCATTTTTGGTTGACGTAAACATCAATGTCTGCTGTTTTTCTGATTAGCCTCTCATGCAATGATTTTTACATACATATAAAATACATTGCTTAAGGTGGTAATAAACAGTAAGGAGAATTCCGATCACTACCTATGTTCGATCACATTCACCAAGTGAAGTCCACATACATTAAAACTCAAAATAAAATTTTCCTTATACGTCCTCCAAAAATGTAGTGATCTAGTTATTAGGTTAACCATATTATTCCAATAATTGCAAACGCTAGCTAATTTGTAAGTTTACTTTAACATATTATTATGAATCTACTTTCGCCGCATTAAAGTTAATACTGAATAAATATATTCGCCCTAAATTCCCAAAACAAATACAGAACGTTACCTAAAACATTAGTAATTAAGCCAGCTATTTTGTACCTTTCGTGATTTTAGCTCGCACGCAACGTGTAATTACAGTATAAACTTTTATGGGGGTTCGAAAATACAATAGTGGAGGTAAACGTAATGACAAGATAATAGTATTACTTAAAGCGTTGGTATAGATTTAATTAATATGTTGTAATAGGTCAAATATATTTATCAATGTATATGCATAACTTAAGGATAACACCCGCATATTTTACATCACACAAGGGATTGGCAACTACGCCAATCATCGCAGATATAATATTCTTGTTTAAAACATTTTCAGACCCTTATCTATAATGTATACTAATAGTGTAACACTACGTTTATAATATGTATTTAGAATGTCCGTTTTTCAGTTTGCGCAAACTGAATAATGCATTCGGTAGATTAACTCAAATATTCATAACTTAATGTTGCACATCTTGTACAGACATGGGATATTCTGCAGGGCTTTCATGAGTTATTGTTACTTTGTCTAACATAGGTATTTACGGGACGTAATAGGAGTAAGGGTTTGGTTTGGTTCAAATATTTAATATATTATATTAGATATTTATTAAATCTGTAGAAGGTGAAATGCTTTAAACGTATTTTAACGTATTTTTCAGTTTATGTGACTATTAAAAAACCTCTACGTACGGACTGAATACTTGCAAAAGATTTCTGTCTATTATTATATTATTATAATAAGTACTTACTGTACTCTGCGTTCATTGTTACGCCGCCAACAGCTAAATCAGCATTATAGAGAAAGAGCCAGCGAGACTTTCATCATTTTATAAAAGCTGAAAATTTATCTGCAAACGTTAGAACACACACAGGTTAGAACTATCACCGAATATGGAGTTTGGGTCGTGGTTATTTTAGCAGATAATAGGTGTCAAAGGTCTATAAAATTGTGCATTTGTTTCGTGAAATTATAAAGCTTAATTTTTCATATTTCCTTTGAAATAATATGAAAATCACACGTCAACGAAGACCTCGCCAGACGACGAAGACGCCAGACACCTCTGAACTTTAATTATTGTTGAAAGTCCTATTTTTTTAAAATAGCACCTACATTTAAATATTTTTAGATTCGTAACTTATTTTCATTTAATTATCAATTTACCGTTAAAAGAACTAAAGTAGGTAGTAGGTAGGTAGGCTAGGAACGTTCATTTTTGGGTGGAGTAATGCTCTATACACTTTGCTCTTTATTATTTCAACCCAATCGGTTCATACGTTTAGATACCTACCCGTTTTCATATGAGAACGAAGATTTTTTTCACGGTAGAAAGTAGCCTATGTCCATCAGTGATAATGTCGGATTCTAATGGAAAAAGGATTTTTTCAGATCAGTACCTACAGTAGTTTCGGAGCCTATTGCATAGCCCTATATAACACACAAACAAGTCTTTCCTCTTTATATTATTAGTATAAATATAAATTTCTGGAAGACAAGTAATTTTATTAAACAATAATTTACAATTTGTACTGTGGATATGGTTAAGGTGGCGGGGGACCGCTGGATGCAAGTGGATGGTGACCTTGATCTATGGTGCATCTATAGGGTATCTCTATTAGGTATCCTGCTTATGATGATTAAACTAGTAAAAAGGAAAATTCGTAAAACATTGTACAATTCGGAGGACCTAAAGTAAGGGAAGTTTTAATGCGTGGCAGCTTGTAAATATTTTGTAAGCTAAGTGCCTGCAAAGGTCACAAAGAGCTGTTTAATAATATATAACTACTTCTAATAACGTGGGAGTTAATACGAATAAATAATTAAGTGTTTAGATTAATTTTTGTTATTAATCACAATTTCTGTCACAATAAAAAAATTTTATTTAAGGTTTTAGATTATACACACTACTTTTGATCACAGATTCAACCTTAGCCCTAACCTGAGAAAACCTTAGCGGGACCGATTTCTTTAAATAATAATAAGTTTTGTACGTTTTGTTAAGATTGCAATATGCACACCCGAAACCACGTGACCAATTAAGTTGTAATTAGAAACAAGGGGCGCTGTTGGTTCTCCGTCCTTTGTATCAAGGCATCCTCGTGGTGTACTAGAGTGCACCACGAGGATGCCTTGATGCAAAGGTGGCTGGTTGAATTTTCCTCTTTCTTTTTATGAAAGATGGAGGTTCAATTAGCCAGCCGCTACGGCCAGCAATCCCACACCCAATTCAAGGCTTGTGACGGGTTTGGCCCCAACTCTACTGAAGCTACAAATGTACAATAAAAAACAGTTTTGAAATTGGTTCCTGAGCGAGTCCCCTCAACAGAAAATCCCATCCCCCTGCTACAGTATAGGCTTTTCTACTTCGAGGCACAAATTGCTTCAAAGGCGAATCATCTGCATATTTCTGCAAAAACGTTCAACGCCATTACAAGGCACACAGATACGCCTATTAATATGAAATCAGTATTATTGTCGTTTTGAATCTGGGGTTATTTTAAAACTCACTCTTGGGTAAGGGAGAAATTGACGATTCTCGGAGTGGTTTTAGGGCCATCTAGGAAAAGTTTTATCGATAGTGAGGATACATGTACATATGCGTCATCTTTCATAGTGTTAACAGGGTAATTAATATACCATGCCAATCTCGTCGACAGTGTGGGGAACTTCCACGCCTTTAAAAACTAATATCATGACTAATATTGGCAAAATACAACTTTAATTCAATCGTAATATCTTAAATGACAACAAATTAAATTCTAATTATTGAGTCATTTAATTAGAAATTAATATCTCAGTTGGGCATAGAAGCTGGGCTTCACCTAGCTGCACTCTCTTTTCTTGACTGGCTTCACCTAGCTGCACTCTCTTTTCTTGACTTGTATAAGTCATTGCAATCTTGTACTGTGTCCCGCTTTGACTGGGAAGGGAAATTGGATTCTCTTGCTACTCCTCTTTTTATTTTCTCTGATTAAATTCGTTGCAGTTCCCGAGGCAGTTTGAGCTTTTACCTCGGGCTCTCTGACATCATATCAAAGAGTCGTTTTGGTGCCTCTGTTGATCTTGGCGACACAGGAGTAGCAGTGGTGGGCCAAGAGGCATAGAAACCTATGAGGAGATTTGAACGCAAGCAACAAATGCCATTGATTGTCACCTTAACCCGAATAACTTAACTTTTTAGACACGATGCGAATTAAGCTACAAATTAGACTTTCGAGTGACTTCATGTGCCAAGTTTTCCCGTAATTAAATACAAAAAGATTAAAAAATACACATTCCCCATAGGAGATAAGCGATCCCCAGTACTAAGAGCAACTCGGTTGCTTCGGTCCCCTAATGCCGCCGCGTTCCCGTGGTCCTGCCCTGGAGTGAACTATAAAGAACATGCTAGGGTTTTGTAGGTATGTAGGCCTCCATTTCACTTAAGAGTCCCGCATACGCCTTAGGAGTTCCACGGACTGTAAGCACGTTTAAACGCATTCCCCGGCGACAAAAAAAGAAATGCATAGAACCAAGGTTTTACCACCTAGACATTTGCTAAAGGAAAAAAAATTACTTGCAAACTTGTAACTTGTAACGTAAAAGTTCATTTTTGTAGTATTTATTATATAATACCATTTAGGTAATATTTATATATAATATACATTTATACTTTATACTACTATTCATTTAGGTTTAATATATATTTATACTTAATATTTTCTTTTCCATATAATGTAATTTAAACTACTATACGGATCGTATCGTGATCTATTTCGTTAGTTTGAGCTTCGTCGTAGAAATAGGTGAGGAGTATAACATAAAGTATAATTTAATTAAAATAAAAAAAAAAAAAATATTTTAATGTACCTACCCGTAATATGTGTCAGTTATTACGCACGTTATCCAGACGATTTCAACAACACCTCATATCCGTCAAGGCGTCCAGTCTGAAACGCTTTGGAGTTGACCTGCATAAAAACAGGATAGGAAAACATTTTCCTCTTTCTGATGCAGTCGGTAAAAATGTATATTTGCCATTCATGTGGCCTTTGCTAAATATACGCCTCTTTATTAAGAAAAAGAAGGCTTGATAAAATTGTATACGAACTGTATTTTAGTGCTAGTTAAGTAAGGACGTTGACTTTTTAATGTGACATAGTAAATTGGGTAGTTAGGGACTCTCGTAACATATGTGATACTGCGTTAATAGCGGGCATTATGCTAAAGTATCTTGTATGAGGTCTTTGTAGTAAATGCTATTTATAAATTGTTTACGTAAAAGGCTCGTCCGTATGCGTCATGGCCGACCCCAAACACATTTATAAATGTACCCTTTCCCTTAAATTTCGATGGTGTTTTATGATATTAATGCCGTCTATATATTATTTAGAGCTATATAAAAAATCAGCCGGGACATTCTGGTATTGATTGTAAGATGTAGTTCAGCAGTTCACATATTATGAATAAAAAATAGATGCAATATAAATTTGGAATGTCAAATGTAAGTAATAAATAGTTAAGCATGGTTGTGACACCTAATGAATCAATGGTATCTACATCATTAAATGATAATTTAGGTTTGTGACTTCTAAAATAAAAAAAAATGTTTTAAGACCCATACTTTCCTAAATAGTAACATTTTAAAATTCTTCTCATTTTTTTGCAAGAATACGTAAATATATAAATTTAAACACAAGTTAGTTAAAACAATAATAATTAATTTATATAAAATAATAATTGAAAAATAATTATTTTAATAAAAATATGAAATACAACATGTATGATATATGGCACTCTGTACTTGCTGTCCACTCTGCTAGGAATGGGCGTGAAGATGTGTGTGTACGTAAATGTAATGAGTTAAAAAAACTTCATCAATTAATTACATGTCGGTCACATAAAGTATTCGTCTATGAGATTTATGAGAAACTGGATACCTAAAGAAGAAGTGGCATGTGTCCATGGCAGTGGGTAAACGCATTTCCCCGCAAAAAAAAATTGCAAAAGACCTTATGAACATAAATTATTGTTCTTCTGTATTGGATATTTCGTTTAGTGCGCAATAAAGAATATTTAATTTATTCATTCAATAAACTCGTATTATTCAAAAAATATAATTGGAAAATATAAAGAAAAAGTTATAATATAAAATATCGAATAAATAAAAATATTACTGTAACATAAATGTCGATTATGTATTCTTCAATATAACCCATAACAATAGAATTCGTTTCGTCAAACGAAGCTAAGTATAAATCTGATTACCTTTCGGGTTCGTTAAGCTTCCATTAGCCGAGGTGCTGGTTTGATTAGAATCTACAAAGCTTCGCTTATCTTCGGTTAGATACTGATTTACGAACGTAAAATACAAATGGAAACATTTTATTCCAATTTTAGTATTACAAATCGATGAATAATTTATCGTTTTATAATGCTTCTGTTACTTAAGGCTTTTTAGCTGACTACGCCAGAAAGAGGGTAATATAAACGGGTGAATTTATTTTGTACTAGCGGATGCCCGTAGCTTCGTTTACGTGTATTCGTATTTTTACCTCAGTCAGTTAGAAAGTAGTCTTTTGCTTTCCTCGATAAATGGAGTATGGTCTAACTAATACTGAAAGAATTCTTCAAATCAGACCAATATTTGCAGAGATTAGCGCGTTCAAACAAAGAAAAAAACAAAGTCGTCAGCTTTATATTATTAGTATAAAAGTATAGATAGTGCTACTTTTCATTTCTTTCGACAGCTTAGGAGGTGTCTATGCAATTTTTTTTTACATTAATTAGTAGGTATATGTATATATTCCTCTTTTAAAAATGATATATATATTAACTATAAATTTAGCGGTTTCTGTACATAGCATGATCTTCTTCGAGTACCCAGTAGGTACCTTGTACATAGTACCTATTAGTAATATTAATTAGCGTATTTGATGCCATCTATATTTAATACCATCTCAATGATTACTAATGAGCTGATTTTTTTACTGGTTACTATCATAGTCAATATTTAAAATATAATTTAACACCAACATTATTCTACAAATTTTAAAGTAGATTATTCCGATTATATTCCGATACACACACAAATTGATTAAAATTGTAAAATTGTTATACGTCATCAAGTAGTCTAGCTATAACTTATAAAAAATATACTGGGGATTATCTAAAGCAGCAAAAGCTTTAGGAACATTTTTACGAAAATTGCGCGGACGACGGAGCATGAAATTTGGCACACTTATTGTTTACGTATAAGAGAAGTGCAGAACGCTAATATATTTTAATAATATTGTTTATAAAGTGCTTTAATTCAATAAATAAAACTTTACACACACTACTATGCGTTTGACACATTGGTATATAAGATACACTTAAATATTGATGAAGTTTCTGTCTTTTGCAAGTGTTGAAAATTCTACGTAAATTGTTTACTTTTGTTACAATGCAAATGTCATAACATGTCACGATGATATTTAGTTTTTAATTACAAAAAAGTTTCACTTACACCGAATATAGATCTTCGCGGGTCCACTAGTATTATATAAAAATATAAGGGGATCCATTCCGGATATAAGTAAAGAACCAATTTAACAAAATGAAGTAATCCTAACAAATTCATTGGACTAAATCCGGAATTGCCGAAAAGGAAGGAAATAAGATCCCACGTGCCGCAATTTGATGAATATTTTACGTAAAGCAAATACGTAATTCTGGAGACCGGCATATGTTACGTTCGTGTTAATATTAAAATATGTAAATCACAACACCACCATGTTCTTTCACCGATCCCCCGATGTTAATGCACACACATATTAAAACGACATAGTTTTCTGGATGTTAGTCGATGTAAATCGGTAACTACTACCTTTTTATTTCGTAGGTACTTCATTCAATAACGAACATATATAATCTGAATATATGTAAATCTCGTGTCACTAATATGTGTCCGGCATGGCTTATTACTTTTAGACTGATTTTATTGAATTTTAGATAGATTATGTTATATTTAGATAAACTAAAATAATAAATAAATAATAAACTGTTGATACGGAACACTTAATGTACAACTCCATCGCACTTAGCCGCTTTATGGAATTTATTGACGCCTTTTAATATTACTATAACACGTCGTCGTGCGTGATACGTCACGTAGAGTAACGACACTGCGGTGCAGCTTTCAAAGTGTTCGGTTGCAGTTCCAGGTGAATGGAAAGGTCCATTCTGTTTTTGTATAAAGGTATATAATATAATACTTAGGTATAAGAAAAGTTATTACCTATCAGCACATTAATTATAAAATTATTTAATACTAAATACCACTAAAATATGCATTAATGTCCATTCAGAATAATAATTGAAATCAGCTATAAAAACCACAACGAGCTTTTGAATAAAATTCAGAATATATTATTAATCTATAGCTTCGCCGCAATCCCTATGAGAATTTGATTTAGCGTATTGAATAAATTATAAATAATAATAATATAATTGTGCTATTGCATCAGTATTATTATTTAAAATACTTAAAGAATATACTGTGTGTCTGTTCCAACTTGCTGCCATATTTTACTACTTGCACACAATGTAACGATTGTTGCTGATCATTGTTGTAAAGATTATCAGCTCTTTTGGGCAACATTTTTACAAACTACACTATCGCAAGGATATTTTGTTTTCGAGATGGTTCTCAATTATTGTATTATTCTGTTGTATACCTATTCCAGATTGATCTATGTCTTTGCTAAATTTCAATAAGTTATTGCATGAAAGAGTGCCATCGAATAGTTAGATTCTATTTACTAATAATGGTCTTATAAATGTTACTGTTTGTCGTCCGAAAAAGATGTCTGTATCAGTAAAAGATTCCTCATGCCTGTGACTTCCTCACCGTCATTCTTACTTTATAATATAGTAATAGGCATATTAGTTGGATAAGCATTTGGTCCACGAGACAAAACGCAGGTAAGCGTATTATAAACATACTTGTGAGTTTATTAAGCAAGCTTAAGTTTTGAATTGCAATTTACACCGTGTCTTTTGAGCCAAGTTCTTATTCAATCAATGTACATCAATTATTAAGATATTGGTATAAAATTCAATGTCGTGATTATGTCAAATGTCTATTAATAATAATTTACGCTTAGAAGTGGCAGATATCAGATGGCAGATATCAGACATGCTCTTGATAGCGATTATGTTACGTAAAGTAATTATACAGAACGGGTATAATAATTTAATTCAATATTAGAAAGTTAGTTGAAGCCTAAATCACTAACGTCGCTTATTAGTTTGACCTGCTTTCACGCTTTAGGCGTTATGAAGTTGCGTATAGTAAATTACCAATTCAAACATTGACTGTTATTTTCAGTGGCGGTTCCATCCGCACACTTGAAAAGCGATTATAATTTCTAAACATCTTATGGTGAAAAGCCCAATGACTACTGATATATTTTCTATATGGGAGACGAAAAGTGAACATGATCATGGTAATGGCAATTATCATGTGATTTTTAAGGCAACAACAAATCTTTGTTATAATATAGGCAGGTAACTTATGAGTGGGAGCATTTTGTGTGACTACCACTGTCCCTTAATCTGCATAATTATAATGCAGACCTATTGTCATCCTACACTCATTTGAAAAGCGGACTGGACCTACCCCCTTCTTCCCAAACTTTGAACGAAAGTGTAAATTTCCTAAATAAGGAAGGCATCCATTCTAAGATGAAAATGAATATTAAATGTAGCATCTAATTCATCCGCTGAAATAATGTTTCAGGTGAATAAGCTTACGAATATACAATGAAGACACATTCGTTTGATGGATCTGTATCAAAACACTTTGAAATATTAAAACCCTCTCGTCAATCATATTGATGATCTTAGATATATGAGTTGACTCCTTAGGGACACATGGCTGTCCTAAATCTCTTATCTGTCATCGCCCTGTGCCTCACTATGAAAAATGTGTCATAATGTCTGGAGACTTTCGCAAATGTTAGTAAGGGAACAGTTTAGAAAGTAATGCTTGAGTTATTAAATCATTTTATAATACGACGTATAACTTTAGTTTTGTGTCAAGATTATTAACCGCAGGTGTTCAGAATTTGATTGTATAACAACGTTATACACACACAAATATCCAGACACACATAGACTGTATAGAAATACTGATTTACAGAATCGTGCCTAGCAGTCTATCACGTTTTCAAGGCTAAAGGGGTTTTTATGATGAGTTTAAAACACAAATACTTGAGACACGATGTCAAAAACCTTTTACTTTATTTTTCAAAAATCTTTAATATTAATATTAAAAAGCCTTTAAGATTGAGGAGCAGGGGTCGAAATTTCCAATAAAAAATAAATATTGCTTTGAGCTTTCTTATTCTATTTTATTATTATAATTTCGAAAGTGTGTGAGTATAATTGAACACCTATTTACTCTTACATAGCAAAATTACTACACGGATTTAGATATATTTTTACACAATTTTCGCTTACAATTTCAAACAATATAATGTAGGTATTTATATGAGACATATGAGACCAAGTGACACAGCTAGTTTCAATTAGTCAGCAAGTTAGCGGTGTTTCTCCTCCGAGCTTCGTAAAGCACTTTGAGCCGTCACGCGTCGCGTCGTTCCTGCGCTCGATTTCTCTACAGTTTTGTAGAATTATTATTAAGACGATAAAGTATTAAAGAAATAGAGGGTGTATCTACTACATTTGCAAGCAATTGAGTGGTTACCGTACCCGAAATTTAGTACAAAAAATGGCTTTACATTCGGTTCCTTCCAATTATTATATATTTTTATAGAATATGACGGAAATTTTACTAGTGATAAATTAACTTATAAACATTTAATTCCTTTGCAAAAGATGGCAAACGAGAAGTCGTAATCTTCCGGTACTCACAAAACTCTACAAAATACATATTACAAATATTATAAAGAGATAAAACTTGTATTTTTGTTTGTTTGTTGGAGATATCTAGGCTTGTTGATACTGATCTGAACATGTAAATTCAGGATGAACTTAGTCAGTGTTGATGGAGGTGAGCAAGATAGTTGAAGAATTCATACCATCTAACGATGGTGTGATTGTCCCCGTATCCTTTATATCTCAGTAAATTAAATATTTTTTACTTAAGGCTACGGTGGCTACTTTAATACTCATATCTGCTACCCACTAGAATACGGAAGAACCAAAATCAAAATGTTTTCTTTAATAATATTATATATTATACTAGCTGCGCTCCGCGGTTTCATCTGCGTCAGTTTCGATCCCGTGGAAATTCTCAGACCACAATATATGCACACAAAATTTAATGAGAATCGGTCTAGCCGCTTCGGAGGAGTATATCACAATGTTAGTTACATTGTGATAATATGAGAATCATATATATATTATTATCATATCGAGAGAATAAAATCCGTGTGTCTGTACATTGAATATATTTACGAAAAATTATTTGGGGGCGATGTTAAAATAGTATTAGAACACTTTTAATATTTTTTTAATTTTTTGTTTATCTGTTTGTCCGTTTGTCTGTTTGTCCGTTTGCCCGTTTGTCTGTTTGTCCGGGTTAATCTCCGAAACTACTCAATGGATTCGAATGAAATTTTTTGTGGTGTATAGACATCTACCAAGATTAGTCAACATCAAAAACACTTTACTGCGGTAAAATTGCTCATTCCTACGGGAAATCGGAATTTCGGCACACTGCAAGGCAAGCAAACAATAACAAATCACTTTGATTATAATATTAGTACGCTACGCGGATGAAGCCGCAGTATTATCCAAAAAATTTAACGATTTTTTAATAACTTTGAATTCGCAAAATATAACATTGTAGTATGTAAACCTATGGCAACTGCCAACAAACTTATCGAGGGTACTAAAAAAACACGGGAGACCCTTAAGGACAAGAGGACGAATGAATTCTATCACAAACAGTGGCTTTAGTGACGCCGAGGTAAACCCGAAAACCTAAGTGAAGTAGCCAAGCGTTCGTGTTTATATTGTATAAAATGAATACTTAACGGCTTTTAGATCTACATAATAATATGTAAATGCTTGTTAGGTTTGACATATTCGGTGACTTTATTATCTTTACAAAAAAATTTTTGTAACGTTTAGTTTGCGTTATGTATCAATTTATTTTATTTTATTCAGTAATTTATGTACACTTAATACACAAAATATTACTATTTTCGTTGTCACCTACTTTTTTCTCGTGAGAAAACCAACCAATTCGAATCGGACTCGCAAATTGAGGGTTTCGTACCGGTGGTATAAGGTAGTCAATTTTTATAAGTTGGCAAACTAATATTTGCGGATGCTAGCTTACATTTTGCAACAAACGAACTACACTTATAAATTGGTACAGGGTTTTATGGTTATATAATTATAAATTTGGAATAATCTTGGTTTGTTGTTGGGGTTCTCCAAGAGGGGAGTCAATAGGTTTCTAAAGGGTCGGCAATGCGGATGTGATGCCCCTGGTGTTGCAAGCGTCCATAGGCTACGGTAACCACGTACAATCAGGTGGGCCGTATGCTTTTTTTGCCACAATCGTAGTATAAAA
>LUGF01042059.1:130816-143131 GCA_001625245.1 Calycopis cecrops
AACACATTATTGACCTATTACTATAAAGAGGCACACCGGCTGACGAAATCAATGCCTGTCTGAAATCATCAACGCTATGGACCCAAGTTAAAAAGTTTCATTTGACACGTAACATACGCGTTAATTAATCTTTATATTGACCAGGAATCTGGTGCTTATGCAAGTAAGCTGTTGGAAATTGAAGAAGGTTGAGTTGTAACTGATAGAGAGGACAAATTGAATTCAATGAAGAATTTTGCCATCCAATTACCACGGAGACAGAGTTGATTAAGAAAGTTTCTTTATTGTGGGATGTAGTATGTACATAAAGATCTTAATATCTATAATAGATGTTCGAACATCCTACCATAATTATGGTGTACAATAATCAATTAATTTTAAATTTACTTTAATTCTAAGTAGGGAAATAAAATAGAAACATATTATGTCATTAGATTACATTATTAAATTAATAAAATATTAAAATATCTTTAATTATTTTATTAATTCATGTAATATCTTTCACATTACCTCTCCTGATTATTTATGTTTCACTTAATTCGGGGAAAACGTTTGTCTCGGTAGTAACTGGATGGCAAAATTACAACACATAATAACAATAAATGATGATGATGAAACTTTTCAACATGGACCCACCATAGCGTTGATGATTTCAGACAGGCGTTGAGTTCGTCACTCGGTGTGCCTGTTTCAATAACTGGCAGCGTTTGTCTGAAACCACCATTGAATATATTTACGAAAAACTAACTTGGGGGCGATGTAAAACTAGTATTAAAACACTTTTCAATGTTGTTTTTTATTTTTTTGTCTATCTGTTTGTCTGTTTGTCCAGGCTATCTCCGAAATTACTGGACGGATTCGCATGAAACATTTTGTGGTGTATAAATACTAAGCTTGGTCAACATTTAGAACACTTTCCACTGCCTAATATAATTATGGTTATAAATTTTATTATCACTACTTAGTATAAAACAAAGTCGTTTTCCGCCATCTGTGTGTCTCTATGCCTAGATCTTTAAAACAATGCAACAGATTTTGATGGAATTTTTAATAGATAGGGTGATTCAAGAGGAAGGTTTATTTGTAAAAACACTTCATTTTTGAAGTCCGAAATCCATGCGGGCGAAGCCGCGGGCGGAAGCTAGTAATAAAATATACTCTTAACTACAGATATAAATTATTTTTAAATAGTTGTGTCCCGTGATTTTACTTTCCAAGGATATCGTTTATTTTTTCAAGATATGGTGTTGTTATCCTATATTATAATATTTGTGCCAATTTTTCTCTTAATTTAGTAATTTTTACGTTAAAGTATAACAAACATGGATACGAACGTTGGCATTTACAGTTTGAGCATGTTTGACTTACCCATTCTTTTTCCTTCGCCATCTTCAGCAAAAATATTTTTCAACTAAAATAATGCATTTTTGTTGAACGAGATGAAGAGAGATAAAGAGAGAACGAACGAGTATTACGAAATGCTGTAATAAAATACCTATAACTGATGGTAGGTACTAGGTAAGAGGTAGTGCCACACTGCATGCTTGCATGCAGTCGAATTGGGTCGGCACGACCGGGGAGGTACCTCTCGCTTACACGAGACTGGCGTAAAGTGACAGCTGTGCTGTCGGGTTTCGTGCGGTGTGTAAGTAGCCGGTGGCCCATGGAGGTGGGAGGAGAAAGGAGGGCAGCACATCTGTATAGTCTATATGCGGATGTTTGTGGGCGTCGGTACTCATGAAAATGGCTCCGGCTGCTCGTTTTCCCTCCTTTATCATTAAAAAAAAATCTATAACTGATGATAAAAAGCCACCTGATTATAGCGGTTTTATAGAGGATTTATTGCCAACACAATAATCCTCTCATATGAATAAACAAAGAACACAAATTAAAACTTAACTATGCGAATTACCTATTTTGTATAAATAGAAAATATTTTGTATTTGTCCTTTACCAGAATACACCCCTTATAGCTACAACTAACATTGGTATTCTGGGCGTCGACATATCGAGTAACGTTCAGTTTCGTGGTTACTCGGAAGCGAAGACAAAATTAGTGTCGCAGTAACTAGGTGTGCTCAGCAGGGCGAAGCAGTGTTTTACACCAGCCCATCGGCTGCAACTTTACAAAGCGCAAGTTTGATCGCACATATGCTCTATATGCTGCTGCCTCCTTTGTGCCGGAGCCCCGCAATGTCAGCTCGTTCTATTTGACTGTATTTAACTCAGAGCGACTCGTATCTTCGATAACCAGTATTTCTCTGACCAGCTTGATACTTCTGACATGCGTAGAGATGTTATTTCACTATGCATCTTTGTTTGGATTAATACCCGCAGCTAAATTCCATTTACTTCGTGAGAAAATTCTAAATTTCACGGTCACTACCTCGATTTTCCGAAGACAACTACTGTGAAATTTAAACACAATTTCTTCGTTCAGCTACCTCCCTCGGATTTTCCGAATCGATATGTCCTAGGGATCTTTAAGATAAGAGCTTATTCTTCTCTCAAATGTCTTCCAACGCGTTTGTTAGACTTCTGGTGTTGCCATTGTATATGTGCGTTGTGCGTTGATGATCAATTTACATCAGGTGGCCCAACTGCTCGTTTTCCGCCTATGCCTTAAAAAGAAATAAGTTGTGTACCTAAATAATTAAAGTATCAATGAATCAAAAAAAAAAGGTACAAGGAACTTCACTAGTCTTATAAATAAAATTGTATATATATTAGTTTATTTTATATATTTATATATGTATGTATATGATATTATTTATTGTATGTATATATATTTGAATTATGAATTATATGTATGCATTATACTTTGTGTTAATTATAAGTAATTTTTATCTACATCCAAATATGGCCTGAACTTTACAAACGTTTCCGTTTATCAGGTCTGCTGGAAGAGATTCCTGTATGGAATAAGCTGTACCTTTGTACTTGTCTGTAATGTATCTCTGTTAGTATATAAGTTTCCTTGTACATAAATTATTAAATAAATTAATTAATTAATTAACTTAATTTAAATTAAGTTAATTTATTTATGACATAAATATATGTTTTTATATGACATAAATATATACAACAATCAAGAGGATGATCCCTAAAGTCCACAAGTGTATGTAGCACACGCTCCCGAGGATAAAATGGGTAGCAAGTGTATTGTTAACGTCGACGATAAAATGTTAAAACCACTTAAATTGCTAGCTAGCAAGTCAGAAGCCAGCTTTACCGTGTTTCTTGTAGTATTATTACGATCTTTCTTTAGTTCATTAAAAACACATACGAGATTATTCTATTATTGTCGACTTTGTTAAAATATTTTAACACTAGTACGGTACCAATATTAATACAATTGTAGTTATTTAAATTTTGTATTTTCTATTAGTCTAGTTATTGTTTCTTTTTAATATCGGCCCATACCGTATCGTTGCTTAGAATAGACTAGGCACACTTAGAATGAATCCTATTAAATCGAAGTCCATTGCCGTCTTCACTGCCTAACGATTTCAGTGAGTATTAATTAGGCACTAGCATGCGTTGCGAGCAAACCTCACACCACTGAAACCCATCTAGGGGTAATGACCGCCCGTAAATGCGTTTACCAGCATCCCCAAATAAAGTTTATATTACTTGCTCTGCGTTTAATACAGTTTGTTTGGTTAATAATGTTGTGAAAATACCAGTCAGAAATTAATGATTTATGAAAATGATTTGCATCAAAATTAAATTTGTACAAAGATTTATTATAAATCTAGTTTATTTATTAGATGGGAATGCTTGTAGCATTGTCTTTATTTCAGAATTCAATATTAATCATTTCTATATCTCTTTACTTATGCAAGATAAATATAGAAAACGACTTGAACATATCGTTGTATGAGACTGAGGTCAGAGCTGGGTCATAGACCTGTGCCACAGGTCCCCCGACTCTCAACCTCTGAGCTTGACAATATATAGAATTATATACTTTTCACGAACATAAAATTCATTTTAATCCGACGTATGAAGTTTTATTCGATTGCATGGCAAACATCGACAGGTCCTGTCGAGAGCTTGTACCAACAATATTCCCTATAGAGCATGTTAGTTATGACACCAATACCCAATATTTTGCCCGAGATAAGACACAGGCAATAACACCATTTTGTTTATGTTGACGACGGTCTAAGCCCCGTGGGACTGGAAGGATCGTAGGTAGTAGCTTACAAGTATCGGGTTTAGTGACCACCCAAAATATACTGATCTACCCCATATCTAGCGAACGTACAATCGGTGGATACAATATTGAATATACTGACTAACATTACTTTTCTTGACAGCTCTATTTATATTGGAAATATGCAATGTGCAAAAGTTATACTCCACGATTTAGAGATATATTATCTCATTTATTTTCATCATTATTATCATCAGCCGGGTCTACCTCTACAAAATCTCTGTTACTGTTACCTCAAATACTGGCTACACCAGGGTTGAATTTAGGCTAGGGCAGTCATTAATAAGAGTTATTGTCATGCTTTTAATTGGGTCGAATTGCTGTTGAATTGGACTGGCTCTCTCTAACTTAATATTATGATCTTAATTTATTACATCAGTTATTCCGTCAAATGCGGTTTGTGAGAACCTAACTAACCCAGTTAAGTAAAGAGAGGAGGAAAAGAAAGCAAGACGACTACATATCTAGTAAGTATACAGATTTATGAGCGTCGCTAGTTATTAAAAGTTTCGACTTCTTGTTTGCCTCCTAATTCTATATTTTTTTTTAGACACTACTCTGTGTATGACATAATAAAATCATAAGCTCAAGAGTGCACGTAGACACAAGTACTTTCACCAATGTGATAGCGCGGCGGTATGAAACGAATTTCAAGCGAACGACACCAAGGCGCTCAGCTAGTAAAAAAGACTTTTATATTTTCGCAATATGTCTGAGTTTTTATAGCAATCTTTAAAGGCACTTATAAAGTTTTGAGTATTTGCCTGCTGCTGAAATAATTTACAAGTTGAGTAAACTTGTGAAAACATTTGATACACATGCAAGTTTGTTGTAAACTTGCTGCTGAAGCATTCTTTAAAGTTCACATTTCGCGTGAAAGGTATAACTACCTCTGCTCATTGCGTAATTTGACAGAACGTTATAAATTGTTGAAAATGTAGCAATTTAGAAGTTCTCAAAGGCAGTTTAAAAATCATTATTTATTAATATTGCCAATTGTTTTAGGTTGTTTAAGACATCTGCACTATTGTTACGCAGATGTATTGTTCTCATTTTCTTTTCCCCTCCCAAAAGTCACACATTTGAATAAAGATTAAATTTTGGTCAGTTTGACTATGATTTTTAATTCGATTCGTCGTGATACGAATCAAATTAAAAAGTATATTCAAGCGTGATATATAATACATATATGCTAAACTGGTTCTGCGGATGTGAATTGACCACAGCACATTAACCCGCCGTTGTTGACGTGCATGTCTGGGAGACCGGGTGATTCGAAAAAAGCTGAATAACTTTTAGACCCGTCATCGATTGTTGCGTTTTCGAGTAGCTGCTTCATTTTACGCCCCTCACCGATGGTTCCAGTTGGTTGGTTGGTCCGTTGGTTGTTCCAGGAGTTTTAGCCTCAACCCGGTCTGTGAGACCGGTGTCACCAACTATGTAAGTAAATTATTCAAAGTTGAATTTTTATAATTTTCTTAAAATTTGTAATTAAAGCAAAAGTACGTGATTCATTTACTGTTAATTTGATTATAGTACTATACAGACTTTTAGTTATTCAGATTTTTGTCTAATTTTATTGATATTTTACAAAAATATGTAATAAACACTTATATTTTCTTTTAGAATGACTTACGAAAATGAAGAACGTCGTCTTGAAACGCTCCTACAAGAAGCCATACCATCTGATGAAGATCGATCAAAAAGATCATCAGATAGCGAAGCTGGAAGCGACGTCGAACTAGAAAATCTAGTATCAGATAAAAATTCGAACAGCGAAGAGGATTTGAGTGACCGAGAATGTTCAGGTAACAACGGCTCTTTTTGGTAGGTGTGTTTTTGACTTTTTGTTAGAAGAGTATATTTTTTTGTTATTTCTTAATAGTTTCTAATGTCATAAGACTGGAAAAGGCTGATTCAATAAGTAAATGTTTAAGATTGTTGTTCATTTTAAATTATATAGAATATATAAAAAATAAACATGTTGATTTTAGTGTTCTAAGTATTACTCTCTAGTAACAATAAACGAGCTGTGATTTTACAAATGCTTGTGTTTTATTGCCATACATATATGTTAAAACAAAACTAAACTAACTATATTTAAAATAAATAATTATTTACAGGCGAAATTTTAGGTCGAAAAACCCGGTCTGTGAGACCGGGGTCACCAATGATGTAAGTCAAATTGACGTCACCAATGGCGGGTTAAATTATTAGATAGTTTTTTCATTTATACTGAAATAACTATGCGCCTAGATTTCACTCGTTCACTTTATTACAATGAGTTTTTTCTCACTTAGAATATATCCCAAGGGAACCTTTCATTTTTCGGGACGATATTATGCTTTTTATGTTCTTTCAGATTGTTATCTATACCTGTTCACTATCTCACCTAAATCCGTTCATTAGTTTTTTCACGAAAGAATAACAGGATATACGTAGTCTAGCCATAAATACTGACTGTTACAATTAAAAATAAAAAGTATTATATTTGAATTTGGAAGCTGTCATTTTTATACGATTGTTCATTGTGCTTTCTCATTTGGCGCCAATACATTATATAATATTTTGCTATATTAAAATGAAGTGGGGTGATAAAGAGAACAGAATCTATGTGATCTCATTACACAAAGTAGAAATGGAGCCAAATGCAATTTTTAAAACTCTCCATACACTTGGTATTAGTCAAATGTTTGTGAGACTTCCTCTGTTTGTGACAAAAAAAGATCTGGCCGTCCACGTAGTGTTCGTGCTAAAAAGGTGGTCAAAGCATTAATATAAATAAAAATAAAAATGTAATGTAATAAAAATATAAAGCATTAATATGCATAATTAAGCATTAAGGGAGAGTTTGAAGAAATCCCGTCCGAAAGCAAAAGATTTTATCTCAACGTGTCGCGTATTTTTAGATGACTTAAGCATATTATAACAGAATAGGCACTGGTTATTTCTTAGCTGATAAATTAAAGATGAATAGGGTGGTAAAATCGAAACAACTACTGAAGCGGTACGCAAAGGGAGCTCACAGAAAAATTTTATTTTGGATTAGATTTTTTTTACAATTGAGCAACATTTTAACAAACAAAATGACTGTTTCTATGCTGAAATCTCTAAGGAAGCTTCTCAATTAGTCAACAGAGTGCAACGTGGGCATTATTCGATTTCAGTGATGGTTTGGTGGAGTATTAGCTATGAAGGAGTGACAGCCATATTTTTGTGAAAAAGGTATCAAAACATCGACACATGTGTATCACGATAACATTATTGAGTCCCTTAATAACACCATGTTCAATAACCAAGTATGGTCCTTCCAGCAAAACTCGGCTCCGGGTCATAAAGCTCGGTCCACGCAGTCTTGGTTAGAAACGAACGTCTCGGACTTCATCAGAGCTGAAGACCGGCCGTCGTCTAGTCCCGATCTTAATACGCTGGATTATAATTTATAACCAGTTTTAGAGAGTTCAGCTTGCTCTAAACGCCATGATGCAATGATGAATTAAAGTACCTAAAATAATCTATAAGATTGGTAGTGAAGAATTTCCCCAAGGAAAGAGTGCGCGCTTCTATTGATAACTGGCCTCAACTTTTAAAGGACTATATTGCAGCCAGTGGGGACAGCTCTGAATAAGCTTTTTATTCATTTATATTTAAATATTAAAGTAACACACTATAAAAGTAATAAATGTTTTTTGCAATTAATTTTTTTTTCTTTGTAACACAATTTATGGCTTGACTAGGTAACCATTCGCATTTATAACGTAAGCGGAACCGTTTTACAACCCTACTATGGTTGGAAAATGGCTCTGCTTGATAATTATTCAGTGTTTCCGCATAGAAACAGTCGATCAAGTTTATATTGGCTCTAAAGTGGCTAGAGGTTGACCACAATGAAGCCACATGGGAACAATCAATGGTCTAGTTATTATTGATTGAAGTTTGTGTTTGAGAAGATAATATTATACGGTTTGACTCTGAGAGGCCGGCTTCATCTAAGATAGGTGCTCCAAAATTTTATTTTTGTTTAAATATTATAAATAAAATATTTTGTTTCAATTAGTCTGTTTTTTTACATGCTACAAATTATTTCTTGAGACATAATTAAAATATCTTTATAAAATATCTGTATATTAAATAATAACTGATTTAATTTTAGTTATGATGATCGCTTCCATCGAGATTAGCCGACTACATAAGACAAGTAACATAATTGCGTACCAACACGGAAACAAGTGCACTCTTTTTCCTCATTTTCTTATTCAGACAGTAAGACAGCCCTATTAGACTTGAGATACTCAGGCATAGGTCTTACAGTTTATACAGATTTACGAAGCACGTTCTTATATTATTAAAATTACACATAGTTGTGTGCCATTTTCATGACGACTACCAATGTCCATAGACATCCGCATGCAGGCTAAACAGATGCGCTGCCCTCCTTTCTCCTTTCACCTCCATGGGCCACCGGCTGCTTGCACATCGCAAGAAACGTGACACCACAGCTATCACTTTACGCCAGTCTCGTGTAAGCTAGAGGTACCTCCCTGGCTGTGCCGGCCTATTTCGGCTGCATACAAGCGTGCATGTAAACATTAATTATTATCTGAGATGTAAAGCCATACTAATATTATAAATGCTAAAGTGTGTTTGTTTGTCCTTCTTTCACATCAAATCGGATCAACGGATCGATGTGATATTTAGTATTGAGATAACTGAAGGACTGAAGAGTGCGATATGCTCGAAATATGTACAAATATTTTTTTTCTACCACACGAGTGAGTCTTATATTTGGAAGATTACACGCCCTATTATAATTATTTATACCTAGGTATATAAAATTACAAGTATAATATGTACACAGACTACCCAGGTTGAATATGTATCAACGTGATTGATCAACGCACAGCCGAAACTATGGCCAAATTAGCGTAGCTATTTGCATTAACAGGTAGCTTTTATGACCTAGGGATCAGCAAAAAAATATTTTTAACAATTTTTTTACAGCATAAGAGGGCAAACGTGCAATCGGAGCCATTTTCAACTGTCGCACATAGACATCCGCATAGAGCACATACAGACGCGTTACCCTCATTTCTCCCCCTCCCTCCATGGGCTACGGGCAACTTACACGCCGCATGAAACGCGATACGCCATCACGCCGATATCGTGCATGCGAGAGGTACCTCCTCGGTCGCTTCAGGTGCATGGACGAATGCAGCGTATTATTGCTAATAGCATGATTAAGTCTTATAATGGGAAACACGGGTTGAAAGTTTCTATAACTTACGTGGCGTAACCGCGGGGCGCAGTTGGCAAAAACTAAAAATGTACCTATATCCTATATCTAATGTAATTCTGGAAATAAATATATTATATGTATACCAAGTTAGTACGTATGTATGTTATTCTTTCAAACAAAAACTTGTATCTCAATTAGATGAGATTTGATACACATTACAGATTGAAATAACAATAAATCAATTTGATAATATTAAAGAGGAAATTTTACCTTGGTATAGGTTTTACGAGAGCGAAACTACGTAGAACAGTTAGTATTACATCCATTCAAAAAGTAATTTCTGTAAATCTATTTTAAATTAAAACTTTTTTATTTAATTTCATTTTCATTTCATTTCATTTGTTCCTCATAAAATTTTATAAGTCTTCTAGATGTTTGCTCAGCCATCATCTATACTATAAGAGTATAAATGCATGCTCTACTGAAACCACGTCACGCGGGTGAGAGGTCGAAATTGTAGGGAAATGAACTTCCACCCCTTAACAGGCTTTTACCTCACGTTATAATTACGCGTAAGGTCGATTCCATTTCCATCTTCCAATTGTAATAAGTACATTGCGTTTCCTGTTTCATCATTAGCAATTTTGTCAGTCTGCTGTTCTGAGTTCCAATTCAATTATCGGGGTAAAGGATGGCAACGCATCTGTATAACTTCTGGTTGTGTGCATATTTATTGGCGGTGTTTTTATATACCTAATATAAGGGGGCAAACGATGCGTGTCGGTAAATCAGTAGTAATGCTATGCCGTTATGTTAACCACCTTCTTTTTCTCTTGTCCCTCCAGTTGCCACATCTATATCAACATTAATAATTATAATGTTATCTCTCTCTCTTCTTCTTCGATCTAAAACCACCCACAATTAAGTGAAGGTTTTTCTACTGTCAGGTAAATAAATATTTTATTAACACAATAATGGCAGAGTTCCTGAACTTCGCATTCATTCCAAACAGCAAACTTACGGTGAATATGGTCCCACCTGGATGATAGTAAAGAAACACATAAGGCTAGTGGCATGTGGTGATTATGAAAGAGTCACTCATATATTCGAACAATAAACCACCACATAAATTTTGCGTATAAATGAATTCCAACTGGAACCTAAGAATCCGATTTGAATTCAACTCAAAATATTTTCATCTAAAATACGCCACGATATTGTGCTAAAATTTATTTGTAGCACAAATAAATTTTAGTCTTAGTTCAAGCCAAAGTAAAAGAATCCTTCCGATCTCACGCACTAATATAAATAAAAAAAAAAAACAAAAGTTTGACAGCGTTCTGCAGTATGAGTCATTAAATGTACAAATTATTTGTAACTCATGCACGTTGATATTCACGAGCAAATATGAATAAATAATGTAAAAACATTTTTCACGCAGCACTATATAAAACTCACCCCACGTCTAGACTAGACCATAAACTAAAGATACAACACTAATTGTTAATGTACTCGTTAAGCAAATAAATAGGAACGACCAAAGTTTAATGTCGCTATGAAAACTTGACGCAATCAGAAATACAATAGCGGTAAATGAAACAAACGCAATTTCCAGCAACATGCAAAATTGACGAAACAATAATAACACTCGTTTAAATTGCGTTGAAAATGGTCTCTCGTACAGTTCGTACGTATTATATCTGTATAAATGAAAATACTAGGTTTTAATTTTAATATGCTGCCGTACTCTGGATGCATTCAGTGGAACATGAAAATAAACGACTTTTTGTATTGAACTAAATGAATACTTGTAACAAAAAAGTCAACTTTTTTAATTGTTAATTTACTTTAATTCCGTACGTCTGACAAAGAGTTTCGTTCTCTCTCACATTTTCTGCGTAGCATTTTGGTCTTAAATCTCCCGGTACCGACCACGTGTTCGCTGCGTGTTTTTGAACGTCAATGAACGTCCGTGGTAACCGAAAGGTTAATGATGTATATTATTGTATTGTAATAAGAAACTGAGTAAAGGTTTTTCATTGTATAAATGGGCAAGGGAGCTGACCAGTCACCAGTTAGAAAACACTGTTGTTAGCATATGAATCAGTGTAGTATGGCCCTAGATGATCTAGTCAGCAATAGGTGAAATGTGCCAAACTTCATTTCTTCTATTCCTTATTATAACGAACCGCACAGAGCGGTACTGCGTCGACATCACTTTATGCCAAAATTAAATAAGTGAAACTTTTCTCCGTAAGACAACAATATTTATTGATAAAATGGATTCATCATTCATGTAAATTATACATTCAAGTTATAAAAATTAATATTTGTATAATAATATAATATTCTCTATGGTTTAAATAAATGTAGGAGAAACTAGACTAAACATATTGGGTCAAAATGTAATAAGATAAGATATAGTCTGAAAAATTGGTCTTATTTTTTCATTTAAAAATATCTAAAAAATCAGCACATTTAGCCATCCGGGGACGGAGAAATACAAAGAATTGTTTTTCATTATATAATCGATTAATTATTGAATAATCGATTAAACATTTAAACAAAACCAAAATCTTTGCACTACATTAACATTTTTTCAGAATATATAAACATCATATAAAAATATAATTTCATAACATAACGTCAATAAACTAAACGATAACTAATATAAATATTTATTTATTCGATTTAAATCATCGTATCGCATGTGGGTATTTTATAATAAATTGTCACTCGATATTTCTATACTTTTAACAGTCACTTTATAAGTTTAGTGTTTAAAAACATCTTTGAACTTCAGGTATCATCTTATAATAAAAAAATGCAATATAACAGAATTTCCAGCGAGGGACTAATA
>LUGF01042093.1:29414-45856 GCA_001625245.1 Calycopis cecrops
TATAAATTAGCCAATTTTCCTCGAAAATATTTAAAACATGTGTCATTAAAATGTTATTTATGGTTTTATTGTATAGTGGTCATAGACGACAGTATATTTTTTTGCTTCTTTATTTCGGCAAAAGTGTGTCAATTGTGTGCTTTAGAGCAAACCATTTTCGTGTACCTACAATGTTGTATTTTTAATAATAACAAAAGGTAAGCTTTTTAAAATTCTGAATTCATAATGAATGAGCGTTTATGTCATAAAATTAAAATCCTGGAAATATAATGTAAATATAGTGTATTTAGTACGTACATTTTTAAAATCACGAGCGTAAAGATAAACCTGAATTCCTGCTTAACCCATATTTGTTATTACGCCTCTGTGGTATCCTGTAGCTGACAATGACAGCCGGATACACATTATGATCGGAGTCTAATGTACGGCGGAGGTTTATAACACAGTTTCCCGTGTGAACAAAAAGATACAGCACAGTATAAAGATAAAAATTTAGGCATTCTTCCAGCACTGATATCGATATATTCCTGAAATTGATTGTGAAGAGAGAGATAGCTGATATCGATGTCGATTTCATCGTATAGGTATAAATGAATATTGATTCTTGGGCTCTCACATCCAATTATATCTAACACCTATTAAACTTTGAAAAGATTTGCATGCAGGAAGGATGGATGGATGAATAACGTATATTTCAATTTGTTTTCGTCCATTTTAAAAAGGTAACACTTTTGTTACATTAATAAGTAACATTGTTCAGTTTATATTGTAAGTATGACTGTGTTAATCTCTATATATACAAAATTTTCAGGTCAGAATGTAAGTTACCTCCGAAACGGCTAGACCGATTTTTACCAAATTTTGTATGTATATCGGATAGATCTAAGAATCGACCAACATCTAATTTTTATCTCGACATTTCCCACGGTCGAATCGAATCGAAACTTACGCGGGTAAAACCCCTTAGCGCGGCTAGTGAAGTACCTATATAATACACTGCATCATGTTAATGTCGAAGTACAGTACGATGTGATTCACAATGCGAGGATAATCCAGAGGCAAACTGAGGTGCTAATAAACTTAACCTCCTTTCATAATTTTTCGCTTGACACGAAGACCTTCGGTAGGTGTTTGCAAAAATATGAGATGACGTGCGAATTGAAATGCGGCAAATGCCTACCATAGAACCAAAAATGCATTCCTAATTGAAATTTACACTTAGACTTATCTTACATATTAATTAGCGTAAACCGATTTTTGTCCGAGTGGTTATGGGATATCTGCAGATAAAAAATCATTAGTGATTTCATTTTGAAGAGCTCCAGCCGTAAATGTATAGAACAATAAGAAGAAGATAAAAATATAACCAAAAATAAAATAAAATTTATATTTCTACAACATAGACAACAAAATTTTCATCTAAAAATATTTCAAAGGTTGTGAAATTACAAAATCTCCTTATCTATAGAGACTAATTATTTATCTGGGCAGGCCATAATATTGTACTGCACATAATAAAATAGCCAAGCTCTATTCCCTTATTCCCCTTTTCCGATGGGACGGAAGTTTAGCACGATCGAGGAAAAATAAGACTCAGGACGACTTAATGTACTGGCCGAGAACGCTTTTGTAACATTAACTTTCCGACTTTAGACTGTCAATAGAAATTAAAAATCTGTGGTCTGGTTACGACCAGGAAGGTCGTTATAGACAATTAGTAAAATTACCCTCCAAAAATCAAAGGGCGCCTATATCATATTGCAGCCCAAACAAAAATAAATTAGACCTCATTTCACCGCCAATTTCCGGATGCTTGGTTTGCTCTAATGGAAATAATTAGATTGTAATAGCAGTTCAATATTTGTTTGTTCCATGTTCGTGGATAATTGAAATTGTTTGGGGCGAGTTTTCGAATTACTGATTTTGATTAGATTCCAACAAGAAATGACGTAATAGAATTAATTAGGGTTCCGTAGCCGAATGGCAAAAACGGAACCCTTATAGATTCGTCATGTCTGTCAGTCCGTCCGTCAGTATGTCACAGCCATTTTTTTCCCGAACTATTGCGTCTACGTAGTTGAAACCTTGTAAGTTGACGTATTCCGTGAACCGCTATTAGAATTTTGAATAAAAGTAAATAAATTAAAACATAAAGGGGGCACTCCTGAATAATTATTATATAGAACTGAATCTGAAAATATTTGTTTCGTCCAACCTGTATGTGAGGGGTATCTATGAATAGGTCTTTAAAAATGACATTAAGGTTACTAAAACCATTTTCGTCAAAATCAATTGTTTGAAAGATAGACGCTTCCAAAGTGGAAAAATGAGTGTCGTGTAGATGTCAATGGAAACTTTCAATAAAAATTGGGTAGATAGAGATATAATTATTAATTTTTAAGAAATAATATTTTTTCTCAAAAACGCAAAAACAACTTGGTCGTTCATGCAAACGCTATAAAAAACCAAGTTATTGTATTTTCTGATAAAAAATATCTGCGATTTTTTTGCCTGGGCGCGTATAGAAGTTTTACTTAAAAAAAATAACTGCTAGATTCGGCTACTGTTAAGAATACAGAAATAAAATTTTGACATATACCTATTCTTGTGTCAGGTAAACATTACTCTCTCTTCAAATTTTAAAAGCAAATGGAAAGAGACAATAAGACTTAGACGAAGCCTTATCAAATATAAGCTCAAACTGTGTAAACTTGGTAAGCAAATGTTTGCTATCAACGGTATCTAATTGCTGTCCGACTGTCGGTATGTTTTGGTCCCCAAGTGAGAAAAATCCCTGTCGTCCAAGATCCAGTCTACTGGGTGATCGGGATCGATAATAGTAAACTATACCTGTGTTCTTAGAACTATTATCAATTATTGGCAATATTTGTATACTTCTATTCTTATCTTAAAAGCCGGCAACGCTACTGCAAAACTTCTGGTTCTGCAACTGTCGATACGCACCAGAAATCACAGTCATCTCGCTGTCATCTCGCTGACCCGATTGCTGGTTTGTCTCCTATATTCTATATGAAGAAAACCTTATTTTAGATTAATCAAGAAGACGACAACAAGGTACAATAAGATATATGGCAAGACTTTCAATCTTGTGGCTGTTAGATACATCCCCATCCCGTCCTATCTTTTTGTAGTGGTCTATTCTTATCTATCTATCTATCTCTAGTCTATCTTAGTCAATTAAATGTATTTTCTCTGACAAAAATATCAGCTGTTCCAACTGTTGGGCTTCGCCTTTAAAAATAAAATATGGTGACAAATATAATCACAAAATAAATGCTCGCTGCATTTATTTTATGAATATGTTAAAAAACAAGTTTTTCCTCGATTTCGCAATAAAATTTAACTTTATTTAATTTCGTAATATTATAATAATACAGTGGCAGTGTAAAATGTATGAAATCATTATGTATGTATGAAGAAAATCTTGTAATTGCAGCTTAGTTGACCCTTTAATTACTTGAGCCATCAAAGGCTCGAGAAGATGGCTGTTAATTGTATGATTTAGTTAACACTTATGTTGTAGGGAATCCCGCTTTAAACAGATTCTTACCTTGATAAAATAAATGTACATAAACACATGTACGTGCATCTGTTTATAAGTATTTTTAAGTATTAAATAATTAAGAATCCTTCTTTAGCATCGTATCAGGTACTAATTACTTCCAGGGGCGTAGTTGGTATTAAACTGAGTATCGAGTCCGACATAGGTCCCATAAATGTATTCCTCTACGTCAAAAAAAGGTACTAATTACTTACACCAAGTAAGGTAAGATACTATTGGTTAAGGTTGTCATTAATTTAATAATTTTCTTGTTCCTATTATTTTTATTTATGTATTTAAACACGGCACAAGTATTTAATTGGTAAATTTTTTTACTAGTGTTTATCATCTAGGTACATAGAGGTCTGCTTGTCTCGTAGTTAGTAGCAAGCACGTTCAACCATAAATACCAGGTTCGAGTAAAAGTGTTATTAATCATTTTTTTTTACAATATCGAATTTTGGATGTTGGCAGTGTGCCTTGTGTGACCGAGTGACCGTAAGCCTTAGTCGGTTCTGCGGCAGAATTCTCTGCATATATAGAATGATCAGAGATTAGAGAGTA
The DNA here is from genome assembly GCA_001625245.1 of Calycopis cecrops. NCBI lineage: Eukaryota > Metazoa > Arthropoda > Insecta > Lepidoptera > Lycaenidae > Calycopis > Calycopis cecrops. The sequence goes on from LUGF01042093.1 coordinate 33,541, forward strand.
CACTAGTAATCAAATAAATCCAACTGAATAAATACTGTAACGTAGGCATAGAACCTCAGTGATAGAGTGCGAATAGAACCTCTGAAAGTGTTATATTTTTTAATAAAAATATAACAATTCGAGTTTAAACTCCTTCTAGAACAATTCGAAGACGTCGGTTTTGACAGAGAAAAATATATCTTCATTCTGGGACGCGCTTCCAAGGGCGGACCATATAGTGAAGAGAATGAAATGATTATATAAGATATGCATGTGATGTATTAGCCAGGGCTATGATTATTGTATTAGTTATGATATATTGAAGATAATAAACTTATATCAAGAAGAAGGGTGTTTTTCCTACAAGTACTTAATAGAGAAGAGGTCTCAAGAGACCTATACAAGTGACGCTGCACTCGACGTACGCCCCCAGGAGACATCATACCGAGTGTAGCCATCACAATACTATGAAAACTCCAGTAAGGGAGTCATCTCAAGCATAGGAATAGGTAATATTTGTAAGACATGGGACTTGGCCAGAAATGCAATGCACCTGTCTCGAACTGTCCTGATCTGGTGCGTAGGTAACTGATACTAGGTAACTGGTGCTCATAACCTAGTGCTAAGTATACGGGCACCCTTATCTCTGTCGTGTGCCTTCTTCTTCTTCTATCGTCTGCCATCATATCATTACATGCATGATGATGGTTAAAGCTTACATCAATTCTTTATTTCAAGAAATCTACTAGTATTTTGTTTTTCAAAAAAATATGACCAGTCCATAAAAATATTGATACAGCTCTAAACAACGCAGACTATGTTTATAGGTTAATAAATCTAAGTAAAGCCCTCTCGGGGTCGTACGAGATTTATTATAATCATCAGCTCGAATACGTCCCCTGTCGAACTTAGGCCTTAAGACGTGTTCTAAGGATTTGCTTGTCTTCATTTCCCTAGGTGCTTGCGGCCAGGTTTTTAGTTAGGGATTTTCTCACTGTAATATTATATTAAGTATCTTACTAATACAGATGCGATTTTTTAGAAAGAAAGAAAGAAAGAAAATGTTTTTTTTTTCCGTAATATGGGTACCAAAATATATTTACATTAAATACTTATATCGTATCTAACATATTCTGCCGTTTAGGCGTGCAAATATCAATTAAATACAATTTTTAATTAATAGGTATTTTATATATTTTACATTTTTAATTCATTTAATTATTGCATTTTGCACATTTTATAATATTTCATTGATCCAGATTATATTTTTTTTTAATAAAAATATATAATTAAATAATGTCATAATGAAATTCCCAATAAACTAATGTAATATAAAATATAAAAAATACACAATATACTTCCTCTAATTAAATCAATAGTAATCGTCAATTTTAAAATTAGGTAGGTATTATTAATTTATTTGTCATTATGAAATTCTTTAACTGTCACTTCACGGCAGTATCTTGAGAGTGAGAGGTACCTCCACGGTCGTGATGGCCCTGTCCACTCCTGCCACTACCTCTTACAAAATTATGTTTTTACCAGCTGCGCCCCGCTGTTTCGCCCGCATAAATTTAGATGGCATGGCACCGCAAAGGAACATTTTTTCGGGATAAAAACTATCCTGTGTTAATCCAAGTTACAAGTTAGTTGGTCATGTGTGTGCCAAATTTCATGAAAATCGGTTTACCAGTTTTGCGTGAAGGAGCAACAAACTAACAAACATACAAACTTTCGCGTAGGATAGTAGGATTTTAAATTAGTGTGTTAATTTAAAGTTTAGCACAATATGCGTCCGCTTATTAACATTCTAAATTTTGATCTAATTCTAGGAGAGGGTCGTATCGAATAGCTATATAACATTCTAGAATAGACCTATGGAACTGATCTCAATTCCCTAATGTCCCTAAATGTAATAATTTGAGACTCGACGCCATATTAATTTTCCATTTAATTCCCTTGTAATCCACGCGATCTCAGATTAAGATTATAACACCTCGCAATGAAGAACAAATTTAATTACCTGTGTTACACGCCGACTTATCTTACGCATCATATAATATTATATTACATAATATTATTACACATATAGAAGTTTGTATAACTGTTAGAATATGAAATCTTAATACTAGTTATTTAATTCCATTCCATTATAGCTTAATCATCTTAGGATTTTTTACATCTAATCATCTAATCTTGGCAAAACCAAAAGATTGAGATATTATACAAGGTTGATTAAACAGAGAGTCAATACAAAGCATGTTTACATTTTTTCTCTATTTAACTTGTTTGAAAAAAGTATTTTCGTATACTTCTTCTAAATTTTTTTAATACTTTCGGATAAACTGTAGGCACTTATAGTATTAGTAGTTCCGTTTTCGCTTTTATTAACGTTGTATAAATTGTATGAATGTAAAAAAAAATATAACAACTACATCATATGTAACTAGATAACATACGCGTTATAGGTATGATGGTGTGAGATAAATCTTGTAAGGGATGGAATTACATTGACGGTTTAAGTGGATATCAGGCCGAGTCCTACATAACCGCTAGACCTAGTAGATTCCGCAGCTGTATGAACAATAGCTAGCCTACATTATTCGATGTGATAGAAACAATTTATCATGTGCAGGTCACAATTCTATCAAGCACAATGGGTTTGTCTGTCAACTACAAACGACGGCTTTGTTCTCAAACTCGAATTTACGTCTTAATAGTTTCTACGTTAAAACAAGAGGTGAACGCTCGTTTAACAAGGTCCTCAAGTTTCCCAGGACCATTTCTAGGAAACCTAAGTGCTTATCTAGGTCTTTGTCATTCAGTTTCATCTTAAATATGTTATGACATAATTCGGTTTAAAAATTATTTATTCATATAAAGTCCTAGATTATTATAAAGCAGAAGATGTTTAAATAACATATTCGTTGCTTTTTCCTTTGAACTAAATAAATCCTCTTTTATTATTCTGAAAGATGACCAAAATTTAAGTATAAAAAGGAAGAAATAATAGAGAGGGAGAGGGAGATACTGGTATAGTTACAGGCTTTTTGTTGACCTCCACCAAGATGAGTCAGTGAACTGTAGTCTAGAAGTCTCTTTAAAGAACCCTTTCTATTGCCTCAGGTCTGTAAAGGTTCTGCTATAAATGAAAGGAAAGAACTGAAACATCGCAAATTGATTCTTCGGTTCATATATTCTCATATTTACGATTTAGTAAGAGGTAGTGCCACACCGCATGCTTGCATGGAGCCGAATTGGGCCGGCACGACCGGGGTGCCTCTCACTTACATGACACCGGCGTAAAGTGACAGCTGTGCTGTTACGTTTCGTGCGGTGTGTAAATAGCCGGTGGCCCGTGGAGGTGGGAGAAGGAAGGAGGGCAATACATCTGCGGTTATGAGGATGTATATGGGCGTTCGGTAGTTATGAAATTGGACCGACTCCTCGTTTGACTTCTAATACTGTAAAATAAATACGACTTATCGTAAGCAAAGATGAATCCTATGTTGTGAAGTTTACAATTTAATATTTCTATACTGAGAAACTGGCGGGCATGTTATCCTGTTTCATTGGAATTGGAATTGGTAAGCCCAAATCGAATGATGTACACTTTGGGCTTTCGACAAATTCAATCAGACGATAAATAGGGTTGAGTTACGTATCTAGTTAGGTTTTAGTACATACAGATACCTGTATAAGATAAACGGAATTCGACTCAGACCCGGCTCGACCCGATGAAATTATGTGATTTTAGCAAGACCCTTAAAGTATAACGTAGTAGTGGGTAATCCTACAAATTAAAGTTCGTAATTTAATTTCTAAGAGTCATCAACTGAATGCAGGATTTTATTTAGTAGCGTAAAGTGAGAGCTGTGCTGTCGTGTTTCGTGCGGAGTGTAAGTAGCCGGTGGCCCGTGGAGGTGGGAGAAGGATAGAGGGAAACGCATCTGTATTAATGTTATTGGAATGTCTATAGGCGTTGGCATACATTAGTTCTGTAAGAAGTATATTTGGAGGCAAGTGTGTAAGCAGTAGGGATACCCTATGCCTATGCCTACCCGTTAAGTAACAACACTTACCGTGTTATTGTTGTGGTTGTTGTATGCCGGTATAAGAGGTGTTATAGCTCCGCAAATAGCATTGATACGCCCGCGGAGGTACCGCTAAAAACCGTCTGCTGAAATAGAGGGACGGGTGGAGGACTTCTCAGTTGAACTGCTTTTAGTCTGACCTCTCCCCCAAGCCTGTCCGGTATGGGTAGCCTGTCCGGTATGGGTAGCCTGTCCGGTATAGCCTTGGGAATCACAGAGGCACGCAAATCTTCGGGGAGGATGCTGCTGTTGCGTTTCGTGCGGTGTGCAATTATCCGGTGGCCCATGGAGGTGGGAGGAGAAAGGAGGACTGCAAGTTTGTATAGCTTCTATGCGGATGTATTTGGGCGTCGGTAGTTATGGAAATGACTCCGACTACTCGTTTGACCCATATATCATAAAAATAATAATATAAGTCTTTTGTTTGTGTTATGTATTGTACTAACACTACATAAACACTTTATTTGTGTATAAATGTCTGGGGCCCTAAGCTACTACATAGCTTTTAATTCTTAACTTGTACAAATGACAAATACGATCATGTATACCTAATATTGTAAGTACATATGTTGGAATGAAAATCTAATCACACCTCTAAGGTGAGAGTTTACCTTCAACAAAGACAACCAGGCTGGCGCAGTGGTACAGGGCTCGGATAAGCGGAGCATGTTGCGTCAAGGGTCGTGGGTTCGAATCCCGCATGGTTATGGATCTATGTATTTTTATAATAAAAATCTTAAATATTATATAAAATTTCTTAAATTTATAAATCATAATAAATATGAATAAATAATTTTTAAACCGAATCATGTCTTATCATATTTAAGATGGAACTTTATGACAAAGACCTAAATAAGCACTTAGGTTTCCTAGAAATGGTCCTGGGAAACTTGAGGACCTTGTTAAACGAGCGTTCACCTCTTGTTTTAACGTAGAAACTATTAAGACGTAAATTTGAGTTTGAGAACAAAGCCGTCGTTTGTAGTTGACAGACAAACCTATTGTCCTTGATAGAATTGTGACCTGCTCATGATAAATTGTTTCTATCACATCGAATAATGTAGGCTAGCTATTGTTCATACAGCTGCGGAATCTACTAGGTCTAGCGGTTATGTAGGACTCGGTCTGATATCCACTTAAACCGTCAATGTAATTCCATCCCTTACAAGATTTATCTCACACCATCATACCTATAACGCGTATGTTATCTAGTTACTTATGATGTAGTTGTTATATTTTTTTACATTCATACAATTTATACAACGTTAATAAAAGCGAAAACGGAACTACAAATACTTTACAGTAATATAGCTTTCATATCAGAATAACATAATAAGTTAAAATTTTGAATCATTTTTGAAGTCTGAAATCGCGGGCGAACGCGGGCGAAGCCGCGGGCGGAAACTAGTATAGTAATGTTTCATAGGGAGGTAGGTACAGCATGTTTATCGTAAATGATAATTATACAAAGGTACTTAATACCTAACTTAATACTTAACTGTAGATGTACAATGTACATACATTGTAACAACTTATTTTGAATAAAATAATTAGATCATGACCATTTTATATCATAACATGTAAGTGTTGTCTAGATATTTTCTTCTTCATTAATTTAACTATAATTTAATTAATTATCATAAGTAACATAACTTGCATTTATAACACAATATGTCGTGTGAGCTGGCGCACCCTTGCCCTACGACGTGTTAGATAACAATTTTACATATTTTATATACGTAATTTCATTTACTTTGATATGATATGAATAGCCGAATGGGTAACACTGGTGATTAAACATCGTCTTTACTGTGTGTGATAAGTATCTTAAATAGAAAACAAGATGGCGACAAGTCTAACCTTTGAATTAAAAATTATTTATTTAGAAAGACACGGTGCATACAAGGTCATGTACAAATAGTTGCAAGTCCAGCAGGCTTCTACTGAAAACAGTCTGCGTGCACATGTTCTAAAAGCTTTTATGATTACGTTACATAATATATATTTTATTTTTTCACAATTATATGTTCCTTGTCACTATATTTTATCATAATCACCATTTTAGTTCATTGACATTTTCATTTATGTTGCTGAATTGGATCTTCTTCTAAATTTGACCTTCATTCGCCAACCACAAAGCGTAGTAAAATAATACTAGTCCGATTCACTATGTTTTTTCCAAGATATTGTAATTGCTTTTACAATTTAATATATTAATTGTTGCTAGCTGTTAACGTAAGTGGTTACCTACTTACCTTTATTTCCTTGATCTCACAGTTTTCATTGCTTAATTTAATTAATGAAATAAAGTAACTCGAAGAGAACAAATTTAATTTGATTCCGTTTTTTTAATTATTTAAAGTAAACGAAGAAATCCGAGAGATCAGAGAAATAAAGGTAAGGAGGCTTATTCTTGTTAAATTCCGATTTTCTTAGAAGTATCGGCAGAGCTTTTTGGGTACCGAAAGATACTTCTAAAAATTACAAGTACATAATACTTCTATCTTCAGATGTACCACTCCTTCCTGATTTCCTCTTAATGTGCCACCGGAAACTTACATACTATACGAAACACGACAGCACTATCACATATACTTATCACAGTAAGAGGTAGTGCAGTAAAATACTAAGATTATTAGTAAGAGGTGCCACGCTGTACCACGCTGTGCAACGCCGCATGCATGAATGTAGTCGAATTGGACCGGCACGACGGGGTAGGTACCTCTCGCTTACACGACACCGGCGTAAAGTGAGAGCTGTGCTATCGCGTTTCGTGGGGTGTGTAAGTAGCTAGTGAGGTGGGAGGAAGACCAACTCTAAGCGGATGTCTATGGACGCCGGTAGTCCTGAAAATGGCTTTGACTGATTGTTCGCCCCCTTACACTATGAACAAAAACCTTAACGCCGGTATCGTGAGCGAAAGACCCCCCTCCCCGATGCCGACCCAATTCGGCTGTAATACAAAATATCTCTTACTAATATAAGCTTGAATATTTAAATGACAAATACACATCGAAAAAACGCAATATTTTGATATTCATAACAACTCAATTATTACCTGCTGATTTGATTGACATTATTATGGTAGCGAGCGTGGGCGAATAACTTTTAGCTTATAATAGGTGTCCCAAAATTAACGCAAATTTTGAAGTAAACAGAAAACACAGTTATTTGCCTTTTTATTGATTTTTTTTATTGGATCGTAAAGAACATAGGGTAGGATTATTTAGGGAATAGCACACTAGGCAAGTAGCCTCCACGGCTTTGCATCATACGCACTCGTTTGTCGAAATTTTTCATGACTATTTTGGTTAAATGTGGCTGAATTTCGTTGATTTAGCCGTGAATCCCATACTTTAATGCACAGGTGGATTAGGTGTTGGTGTGGGCTTCTTTTCATACACCTGTGATATCAAATGACCCCATAAAAATAAATCTAATGTTGTTAAATTACGATTTAGAGGGCCAATTCTGATCATTGAAACGAGAGATTACACGACGTGGAAACTTATTTTTATTTATTTATTTATTTATTTAATAGTTATTGTACACAGGTAACATATGTTATAAACATAATATTATTAAAATTGTACAAAGGTTTATTTTCTTTATTATTATTCAATAATGAAGACATGTTGTTCTATTGTGTAACCCTCCGTTTCACTAACCCTAAAATGCTTTCAAATTATTATGTGATTTTGCTAGCCAACACTGTACCTACAAATGGCGACAAATTAAAATTTTGCGTGAATTTTGGGACACCCGTTATAAATATCATAACGATACGCTAGGATGATCTGATATTCGCATTAAAGCGTTCATATTTTAATAAAATAGACTGCGATTTTATAGGCAGGCAGATTTATTGAAAATGATTAGTAATCGGTGATTAAGGGAGGATTAGAAGTAGGTTAATTAGAATTAGATTTTTTTTAATATTCGTGGCCTGGCCAAGATGGTTAATCGGCTAAGTGTAAAGTAGATGCCTAGACTTGGAAGTGTTGCTCGAATTTTCATCAGGTCGATAGATGATCTGTATGTAGAAGGTGGAATAGGATGAATACTATTGGCAGGAGATCAGCCGTCTTAGTGTTCATAGAAAGAGGCCAATGAACCATCATCAACATCAGTGAAATAGAAATAAGTTTTTCATAGTAAAAGGGGCAACGGAGCAATCGGAACCTTTGATGACCCATGGCAATAGACTGCGCACTCTTGTACTCCTCCCCTCCAATTAGCCACCGGAAAATCGAAAACCGCTTTTAGTAAGAGGTAGTGCCACGCTGTATGCTTGCATGCAGCCGAATTGGGCCGGCACGACCGGGGAGGTACCTCTCGCTTACACGAGACCGGCGTGAAGTGACAGCTGTGCTGTCGCGTTTCGTGCGGTGTGTAAGTAGCCGGTGGCCCATGGAGGTGGGAGGAGAAAGGGGGGCAGCGCATCTGTATAGTCTCTTTGCAGATGTCTATAGGCGTCGGTAGTCATGACTACAACAGCTCGTTTGCCCCCCTATACCATGAAAAAAACCACAATCATACATTTCCGTGGAGTACAACAGAAAGGCCAAAAACAAAAACACGCAAACTCCGGCAGTAGTCAACTTTCAATTAGCTAGTTGACACCATTATGTCAATTTGTGAAATCCGCCATTATTCTAATTAGTACGGGGCTTCTAATAAGTTCCAAATAAATGAGGGCTTTAGTTAGGCCCGTTTATCTCTCCACTGACCAAAACATTTCTCAAGGTGACTTTTAGCCCTTCCTTATCTAAAGGTAGTTCGATTGTAAAAAAAATTAAACCTTTTTTTTCTTTTTCGTTTTTTTGTTGACGCAGGTGATTACATTTACCTACGTATAATTCCTCCCTAAAAAACCCGCGTGGTCCCTCGACATGTGTCGGACAAACAAAGAAAGAAAGAAAGAAAGAAAGAAAGAAAGAAAGAAAAAAGAAAGAAAGAAAGAAAGACTTTTATTGATTACAACAAAATGGACAATTTCACATAACATAACAAACATAACATTAATTTGGTGTAATCAATATGTCATATCATTATGACAAGTACAGAATGATATGACGCTGATTTTCAGTGACTCCTCGTTAATATTTTCAGCCACTTGGGGAGACACCGAAAATGATCACTCAATATTAAAAAAAGTAAAAATAATGGGATACAAATAATGTAATAACCACTTAATGTAATACCGACTAAACCTCTGCGGGTACTTCAGCCACTGTAATTTGAGGGTCTAGGATCTGCAGGCAACAGTATCCTTCCAGCGACAGGCTGGCCTCGGCAAAAAGGCCAAACTTCTCCTTGGGAACTGTCCGGCTGCTTCTGAATAACCTCTATTACGTCATGTGAACCATGCAGGTCCCATCCTGACCCCTGGCCCCGATACCCCAAAGGAGCACACCACCAATATGTATGACCCGCCAGTTGTCAATCCATACCACCGTCTTCTGATTCGAAGGGACCTGTGGAGGACCCCTTAGTTGAACTGCACTCAGTCTGGCCTCCCCAACATGCCTGTTCAGTGTAGGTAGCCCTGGTAGCCCTCCGGCATAGCCTTGGAGATTCATACAGGCAGTCAATCCCCCCGGGTTCCACTGCAAGTTGGCAGCATCTTCGAAGAATAAAAGCATAAAACCTGCTTTTCTAAAACTCGACAGATTTTTTTATCTACGCACGAGGAATCGGAAATATTAATGTGAGACATTTGTGATTAATATTATAATCTAAATATCTAAAACGCGAATTGATACATAAATCGTGGAAACAGTTTAAAGGTCGCGGCGAGATAGGAGAATTAAACTTAATATAGTAGCTCCATGACAACATTATATTGTAATGGGTTCCGGGTCTAGATTGCTTCATTATTTGCAATTTAGCTTTATTTGGATAGGTTTTATAGATCCTATCCTCCCACTTGAAGTATAAAATGCAATATAAATAAAAAAGTTAGTTGAAAGAATAAAAAACTCGCGTGTTAAAATAAAATGGCTAGATAGTAGCCGCTTCTAAATTTAAGCTCCATTTTTGTCAATATATAACATAATGCGTAAATACTTTTAATTATGGAATACATCGGTCTCCTGTTTGAAATCAACAGGTTTATATAACCTATGCGACAGTAGTTTTTTATAGTCGCAGGGAAATGTTACGTCTTTTGGTAAGACATAGGGTCATACCGAATTAGGCCGATCACTACCTGGGAGATTGCTGGTTTGTGAGTGGAATTCGATGGGTATGTCTGACTATCCAAATAAACATTTAATCCTCTTGGGTGCCATCGAACGCCAATACTGTGGTGAGCCGGATATGTTTGCAACAGGACATAACCTGTAATCAGTACTAGAAAGGCTTCTGGTCGTTCAAATCGTGTAATTGGTATGAGATACAGTCTAGGGCCAAAATCAAATAAACAGAGTAGGTATTTTAAATCACTCCTCATACTGGATTGAAGAAAGTTCGTACATACTATCACAGTTTGTTTTAAATTTCTCAATCCCGAAATTATTAATATTTATGGTTATTTTATTTTATTTTATTTTATTTATTTGGAAAACTTACAGCTTTTTATATCATACAATGATACATAAAGTTACATAAAAACAAGAGCCATTTAACAGTTTTCACCAGTAGTTAAAAGAATAAATTATGTGAATCAATCAAATGCTAATTACATGAAGAGTAGAAGTATAACAGTTTTTTATTTATTATTAAAACTAATATAAAATAAAAGATATAAATTATATAAAATGCTATTGCTTTTCAAAAAATTGATTAGTCAGGATGCGCCTAATGGTTGATGGTTTAGTGGTGAAAGGGTCAATTGTTGAGTCAATTTGAAGCAATACTGCGTTGAACTTAGCACTAGATCGAGGAATAAAAGTGTGTCGGCGGTATTTGGTGTTACATAATTGAACATAAAAAGGAGAAAAATGTCTAAGACTTTTGACGGGGACGCTAAATTTGATTTCACTCAATAAATTAGGGCAGTCTACATTGTTGTGAATAAGTTTACTAAGGTACACGATGTCTGAGATATTTCTACGAGCATATAAGGGAAGGAAATGAAAAGCTTTACAACGTGCTTCGTAATTTGGTAGAAATCTTTTACTTTTAAATTCTAGATACTTTAGAAATCTGTTCTGTATCGATTCAATCCTGTTTATGTAAACATCGTATTGCGGATTCCAGACTTCAGATGCATATTCTAGAACACTTCGTACCAATGAGCAGTAAAGAACTTTAATGGGCTTGACGTCAGTAAATTTAGTGCATGATCTAATTATGAATCCAAGTAATCTAGATGCCTTCTTTACTATTTGGTCAACGTGACAATCAAAAAGTAATTTACTATCAGTAATCAATCCCAGGTCTTTTATTTTATTTACTTTTGTTAATGGCTGATTTTGCAAAGTGTAGCAATATGATATGAGGTTGCTTTTTCGACTAAATGTTATTGAGTAACATTTAGATACATTTAAGTCTAATTTATTTTTAGTACAATAGTTTTCAAACATATGAAGGTCATTTTGTAAAAGAATGCAGTCATCAATGGATTTGATTTCTTTAAATATTTTAGTGTCACCTGCGTATAATAAAAAGTTCGAGTTTGTGAAGCAAGTGGAGATATTGATAAAAATAGAGAAGAGAAGTGGACCGAACAGGGAACCTTGAGGAACCCCTGAAGGCACAGGTAACCAAGATGATGTATAGCCATTTACTGTGACAGCTTGAGAGCGCTTATCAATGTATGATGAGAACCAACGGAAGAGGCTTCCATGAACACCGGCAAAATACAACTTTTCAAGTAGTAGGGAATGGTCTATGCGGTCAAAGGCCTTAGTAAAATCAGTGAAAATCATGTCAACTTGCGCTCTCATATCCATACTAGAAGTTATAGAATCATTCGATACCAAGAGATTGGATACCGTCGAGCGTCTCTTTAAAAAACCATGTTGGGCTGGTGTAAAACCGGATGATAATGCCGCGTAAACCTGTTTGTGCACCATACTTTCGAAGATCTTTGCAAATATGCATAATTTGGAGATCGGTCTGAAGTTCATAACATTACTTCTATCTCCACTCTTATGAACAGGCGTTATGAATGCCAACTTCCAAATATCATGTACTTATACCTTCATCCAACGATCTTTTAAAAAGGATGCAAAGAGGTGTAGTCAAACTCTTGGCACATTTGGAGATAAATAGTGGAGACACAAGATCAGGTCCCG
>LUGF01042093.1:48767-61805 GCA_001625245.1 Calycopis cecrops
GGCCACTTATTTATAAAAAAACCGGCCAAGTGCGAGTCCGACTCGCACACCGAGGGTTCCGTATGAATGGGAAGAACAAGGTTAACGCAATAAAAAGTTATAGCCAATTATGCACAAATTTTGTATGAAATAGACGGTTGCGGCACACATTTTTATCAGGCGAATTTCAGTTATAATGATTTTTCCAATGCATATAATTTACTAGTTTTCAGATTTATTCCTATATATGTGCTATAAGTTCTTACTTCTTGCTAAATTTTACAACTCCAGGTCAACGGGAAGTACCCGATAATTTTAGGTTTTCGACAAAGTACGTTTTCATACAAAATTTGTGCATAATTGGCTATAGCTTTTTATTGCGTTAACTTAGAAGTGTGATTAGAAAATTAACGCAGGCGGGACAAACAAATCTATAATTAGTACAATCTGTATCTAGCATTAGTCGAACATTAATTAAACCCTTTTGTGGAAATCTAATTAAACTACTGTCAATATTTGAGTAATTTGTTTGTCCCGCCTGCGTTAATTTTTAACGTATAAATTATATTTTTAATGCATTAAAATATGTCTGTTGTTTATGTAAGTATCGAATAAAATATAATGTACGGTGTACTGTATACTCAACACACTAAATTATAGAACTTGTTTTTCCCTTTTTAGTCAGTGGTTATTTTTTGCAGTCGGGTTTTTTGTTTTTTAATAATTATTATTTTTTATTTTCTTGACTATTGTTCAATAATGAAGAAATGTCGTTCTATCGTGTAACGCTCTGTTTTACTAATAAATATCCGATACGCTAGGATGATCTGATATCCGTATTAAAGCGTTCATATTTTAATAAAATAGACTGCGATTTTATAGGCAGGCAGATTTATTGAAAATGATTAGTAATCGGTGATTAAGGGAGGATAAGAAGTAGGTTAATTAGAATTAGATTTTTTTAAATATTCGTGGCCTGGTCAAGATGGTTAATCGGCTAAGTGTAAAGTAGATGCCTAGACTTGGAAGTGTTGCTCGACCTTTCATCAGGTCGATAGATGATCTGTGTGTAGAAGGTGGAATAGGATGAATACTATTGGCAGGAGATCAGCCGTCTTAGTGTTCATAGAAAGAGGCCAATGAACCATCATCAACATCAGTGAAATAGAAATAAGTTTTTCATAGTATAAGGGGCAACGGAGCAATCGGAACCTTTGATGACCCATGGCAATAGACTGCGCACAATTGCGTTACCCTCTTGTACTCCTCCCCTCCAATTAGCCACCGGAAAATCGCAAACCGCTTGAAACCCAACACCATAGCTGTCACTTGACTGTATCACATCCGAATCACATCATACATTTCCGTGGAGTACAACAGAAAGGCCAAAAACAAAAACACGCAAACTCCGGTAGTAGTCAACTTTCAATTAGCTAGTTGACACCATTATGTCAATTTGTGAAATCCGCCATTATTCTAATTAGTACGGGACTTCTAATAAGTTCCAAATAAATGAGGGCTTTAGTTAGGCCCGTTTATCTCTCCACTGACCAAAACATTTCTCAAGGTGACTTTTAGCCCCTTCTTATCTCCAGGTAGTTCGATTGTAAAAAAAAATTAAACCTTTCTTTTTTCTTTTTTTTGTTGACGCAGGAAATTACCTACGTATGATTCCTAGGAAACCGCGTGGTCTCTGGACCTGTGTCGGACTAACCAAAGAAAGAAAAAGAAAGAAAGAAAGAAAGAAAGAAACATTTTTAATGATTACCTACAACAAAATGAACAATTTAACATATAACATGAACAAACAAACATAACATTAATTTGGTGTAATCAATAAAGGTGACCCTCAGCATTTGTAATATCATTATGACAAGAACATAATGATATGACGCTGATTTTCAGTGACTCCTCATTAATATTTTCAGTCGCTTAGGGAGTTACCGACAATGTTCACTCAATTAAAAAAAGTAAAAATAATGAATAATAGGATCTGCAGGCAATAGCAGCCTTACAGCGACAGGTTGGTCTAGGCGAAAAGGCCATACTTCTCATCCTTGGGAACTCTTGGCAGTCGCACAGACTGCTTCTGAACAGTTCCTATTACGTCATTTGAACCGTTCCGTAGGTTCCCATCCTGACCCCTGGCCCCAGTACCCCAAAGGAGCATGCCACCAATATATTGTATGGACCCGCCAGTTGTCAATCCTGGCCACCGTCTTCTGATTCGGAGGGACGGGTGGAGGATCCCTCAGTTGAACTGCTTTTAGTCTGGCCTCCCCAACAAGTCTTTTTAGTGTGGGTAGTCCTCCAGCATAACCTTGGAAATTCATGGAGGCACTCAATCCCCCCTAGGCTCCACTGCAAGTTGGCAGCATCTTCGGAAAACAAAAGCATAAAACCTGCTTTTCTAAAACTCGACAGAATTTTTAATCTACGCACGAGGAATCGGAAATATTAATGTCAGACATTCGTGATTAATATTATAATCTAAATATCTAAAACGCGAATTGATACATAAATCGTGGAAACAGTTTAAAGGTCGTGGCGAGATGGAAGAATTAAACTTAAATATAGTATAGTAGCTCCATGACAACATTATATTGTAATAGGTTCCGGGTCTTGATTGCTTCATTATTTGCAATTTAGCTTTATTTGGATAGGTTTTATAGATCCTATCCTCCCACTTGAAGAATAAAATGCAATATAAATAAAAAAGTTTAAAGTAAAAAAGAATAAAAAACTGCTTAAAATAAAATGGCTAGATAGTAGCCGCTTCAAAATTTAAGCTCCATTTTTGTCAATATAACATAATGCGTAAATACTTTTAATTATGGAATGCATTGGTCTCCAGTTTGAAATAAACAGGTTTATGTAACCTATACGACAGAAGTTTTTTAGATTCTCGGGAAAATGTTACGAAATAAATAGGGTCATACCGAATTAGGCCGACACTACCTGGGAGGTTGCTGGTTTGTGAGTGGAATTCAATGGGTGTGTCTGACTAGCCGAATAAACATTTAATCCTCTTGGTTGCCATCGAACGCCAATACTATGGTGAGCTGGATATGTTTGCAACAGGACATAACCTGTAATCTGTACTAGAAAGGCTTCTGTTCGTTCAAATCGTGTAATTGGTATAAGATACAGGCTAGAGCCAAAATCCAATAAATAGAGTAGGCATTTTAAATCACTCCTCATACTGGATTGAAGTAAGTTCGTACTTACTATCACAGTTTGTTTTAAATTTTTCAATCCCGAAATTATTAATATTTATGGTTATGTTTAACAAATATTATTTTTATTTACTTTACATAGATTTATGCCTGTTTCTATAGTTTATGTTATACAGTGGTCCTTGGATCGCTTTGATAACTCTTGAAGGAAAAACAAACAAGATATTTATATCAAATGCTATAATCGAGGTTAGCGGCAAAAAATAAAGAAACGTATTTATGACGTTACGGATCTCATACAAGTATAATATAAAACATTAGATACGGATTTTTTACTATTTATAAATTTATCGCCTAGATCAAATCCAACTTTGACAGCTACTACATGGTAATCGTTTTCCTGCCTTCTCGACCGTAGACCTCATCATCTTCCCATCTTATTGCCCCGTAGGCCATTTATTCTTATAAAATGAACTCGTAAGCTTTGATTTTTGAATGACGAGTCGTATTTTTGAGACACTTTTTGGGGATCAAAGCACATTAAACGTTTTTCTTCTAGAATAAAAGGCGTAAACATTTTTGAAACATTATTCCCTATAATTACTAATAAGTAAAACAGGCAGCCATAAGGAATTTACCAGTATTAAGTAGTATACACTAGTATAATAGCCGCAGCGACTTAGCGTACTGGAGGCTTTTATGTGCTACGTAAAATATGTTGACTCATATTGCAGGCGCAAATTCATAATTTATTTTTGTGTCCAGACGTCGCCATAGAAGCTTTCACTTTAAATTGTTGATTCATGAATTGAATCATGCTGTCATCATGTGCTTCAATTTTTTACAAATGTCTTGGCAATTTAGAGTTCTGTGGTGCATGAACTTCACTTTTTTGTCTTATATATTTAGTCATTATAATCACATATATTTTATCCCGCTTAGATCATGTAGGAAAAAAGATTCTTTTCTCGACGTTCATAACTTTCTTAGTACAAACACGCCGGTTGTGAAGTCTTGATGCCACCTTCGTAAAACACGTTAGTCTTCGTCTCCTCCGGTGACTACATTATTTGAAAATAATCTAATATTAAAGTTAAAAAAAAACATGATTTCCGAATTATTTATAAGTACCTATATTGTAATCTCCCGTGTCACAGGCGTAATTAAGATGAATCTAACGTCTCATTTTTTTTAATCCTTGAGGCTGTTCAGACTGTAGGGAAGATAGGATAGGATTTACATATATGTATGGTGCGTGCATGCTGCAGGGCCTGCGTGTTAAGGATTGCGTCAAGCGCAACATGACCTGGTTTAAGATTGAAACCAATAATTGGGAAGTTGTTGTCGCTTTTCGAGACACTTGGAGGAGTGTCGTCGCGGAAGATGTCACAGCACTCGACAAGGCCTGGATCGATGTAAAAGCAAAACACCACGCTCTACATGCACCACCAGCAGTGAATCGCGGGTGAGGATATATCTGTCGCTCAAGAATCGGATTGTATCATCACGAGCGTAGACGTTCACGCTGATTTGATCACCTGTCTTAGATGAAAATAGGCCGATGATGAAGATGATAATGCTTAAAATCAATACGCTCCTCACCTAGATTGGTAATAACAGTGAATTATTACTATTTTATGTATATTATTGGTATTATAAAGAAATAAAATTGAATATTTTGACACTCTACAGCCCATAAATAATTACAATGTATGTAAATCTATTTTATACGATGTGTTCCGGTGCGTGATGAATATAATATCAAGTGTTAAATAGATCACTTTACAACGCTGCAGTTGTTCCGAGATATGATGAGTTGTAGCATTACTTACAGATGCAGCTTCTGATTACTACGTCACAGCGTATCATACCTCTGGCATGAAGTGACAGAATTTCTATCGCATTCCCTGGTATGTGAGTTAAATCTGCGCATATATTTTAGTTAAGAGAAGGGGTCTGTTCATTATCTTACGGCCCCTTATGTTTAGCGGCCCTGGCCTGCAGCCCTCCTGGATTCAGCGCTGAATACATGTCATTTTTTTTGGACATGAACTTATGCTTTTGAAGCGCTGGCCAATATGTAAACAGCATAATCGATCTATGAGTTTTATTGCACTGATTAGGGCTGAACCTCTGGGACATCTCAAAAGCAGTGCAATGAAATTCACCTATTGAGGCAATCGCTTATCGCATAGGAGATAAGAAAACGATAAGATAAGAGAACTTTTGGTCGCAGGTAACAGTTTGAATTCCCTCGCTTTCATCCCGATTCACTGATGCTTCGACGCCTAAGTAGCTCAACTATCAACTGCTATCAACATTTCAATTAACTAGCAAAATATGGCAAATATTATACAAGGAAGAGGAAGTGCCAAGCTACATGGAAGCATGTTGCAGAATTGCACGTCCGGGGAGGTACCTCTCACTTACACGAGAGCGGCGTAAAATGACAGCTGTGCTGTCGCGTTTCGTGCGGTGTGTAAGTAGCCGGTGGCCCATGTATGTGGGAGGAAGAAGGAGAACAACGCATCTGTTTATCTCTATCCGGATGTCTACGCGCTTCGGTAGTAATGAAAGTGGCTCCGACTTTTCGTTTGCCCCCCTATACAATAAAAAATAAAACAACTGCTGAATTGTACACAAAATGTTCTAGCAAGACCAGGAACTTACCTCCCGCTCACTGCTGACGAGTTCCGTCCAGTTGAGGGTCCGTTAAATAAAGACTATTAATTTTATAACTAGACTTTTCAGGAGACGAATTAAGTACGGTTTTAGGATTAGTAGTGTAGTACTTTAAAATTACCTTACACGGTTTTTGTGAGCTGTGAGATAAAGATGCCGTTCTTATAGATGAGATACTTATAATTGTAAAAAAAAGAATACAGTCTCAGTCTCAGCCGTACAGACGTAGATTCATAGAGAAGACACTAGAATATTTTACTTTTCATCCTGAATAAAACGTAGTTTCTTGTGAGTTCATTTTACTTCGATGAAACCGTGGCCTCTGCTAGTATTTTTATACAAGAGTTGCCTCGTATAGATGGCCTTGGTGGACAGAAATTTACATAATTTTTAATGAATTATATAGTATTTTATAATTATATTAAAATGTAATACGTTGACACTAAGAATGAATAAGGTTATTTTTGGAACATTTCGGAAAAAAAGGAAGAACAGCCACAGACACTGTCATATTATATGTGTATACAAGGTTGATAGCGAGAGGCGTTAAATTAAACCACATACACAACACAACACACATTATACAACACATACTATCCGTGCCTACAGTTAATCCGAAACTATAAAAAAGAGTTTACGACAAGTATACGAAAATACTTTTTTCTAACAAGTTAAATAGCGAAAAAATGTCATCATGCTTTGTACCGGTGGCTACTGCGAGAAGCGCCCGTAGTCGGCCGGGCTCGTGTACAGCTGACGACACATTATACACTAAATACATGGTTTCATTTAACGCCTCTTGCTTTTATCATCCTAGTATATCTCCCCACTATGAAACTATTCATAACATAATCATGCAAGCAATTAAAGTGGATTTAGACTCATTATTAACATATACAGAAGAGATTATGAGGGATTTTGGTAGGATAAGTTACCTGAGTCTTAACAACGTTCAGAATTAGTTCACGTGCTAATTAAATTTAATTCTATGTAGCAGGAAGGGTAGAAGATTTATCCTTTTTCACTGAATAGTAATACATATAAAATTAGTATTATTTTAATTATTATATTAGTAGTAGTTAAAACTAACTTTAAATGACTTGAGCTCAAATGATTTGTTTATTTGTGCTCGTATTCAATGTAGATTGCGTCTAGAAATGTCAACTCTACATCCATATAAATGACTCTAAGAACGTAAGTATTTAATTTAATACCGCCCACACAAAGTTTTTATTTAGTATAAATATAAAAATCTTTAAAGTCCAATTAATTCATCGGAGTTTTCGTCTTGAGGTAAGTATTTCCATATCGACGAAGCATAATGATGAATGACTGCCCCTTGACATTTCTAAATTAGAGTGAATAAAATCATTTAATATGCATGCATTTGTGTGACGCGAGGAAGTCTGCATATGGCATTGGAATTAGCAAAGCACGTGTGACTCGAACAGGTACTTAAAGACATTTCATTTCATAATATATCCATGTACAACTTATTTATCATTATTATTAAAAAGGAGATGGCGAGACGAACTTGACGTACGTACCCACCTGATTGGCGCGATGAAGCTCTGGACAGAGATAAGTGGAAAGAATGGGGGGATGCCTTTGCGCAACAATGGGACACATAACATAGAGCTTAATATATTTACTTATATTTACTTATTTGATTTTGTCTACATCTACTTTACAATATGGGGAACCTAGTAAAATTGCATATAGCATCTCATGAAGATATCACCCGGATAGGTTATGAAGGATGGTGATAAAACGAAGGTTCTTTTTTTTTGGAGACGATAGGGAGATAAACTCACCTCTTTTCCCGCAGATTGGAAGATTCGGTCTTCATCGTTTTTTTATGCCTATATTATAATGATACGACCAAAAGTCATGCTTACCAACTTCTAGTGATCTGTAGCCGTAACGTCATAGACCTGCGGTCGGCAACCTTTCGGCAGGCGCGGGCCGCAAGGCGGCAAAATCAACTAAACGTGGGCCGCACTCGTAATATTCACCCTAGAGCCCCAATTTACCTTTTTTTTTAGTTTGGCCTCTCCTCCCCAATAACTAATTTATAAGACATTTTCGGGCCGCAAGTAGGACGTCGGCGTACGCTGTCATAGACGAAAAATCAAGTTTCGACTAAAGTTCAGATGCAAAAGAATCTAAGTAGGTGACCTTCACGGTCAAGGAACCGGCTAATGAATTATAGAAATTCGTTACATTTAAATGTAAAGGCTTAACACCTTAAACATTTTAAGAGGTGAAATGATACAAAACACCTAACTAACTCTTTTGGCTCAGTGACCTGACTCACGCAAGCCTGTTGCCACCAAGCCACTGCACCGGCACCTGGGACGACTTGCTGGTCTACGCCCATGTAGTGTCTTGCTACATCACATCCTAATTGCACTGATCTGATCTCGCTTATATGATCCCACTACTAAGTGACAGCTATGCAGTTGCATTTCGTGCAGATTGTTTCTGTGTTACTATTATGCTGCCATCTGTAGTCAAAATCTCCGCTTGTTTATAAAAATAAAATAGCTTTATTAAAAATTATATTTGCAGTCTTCGCATTGAATCTACGTATATGTATATATTTTGTTATAAATATATTTTAACACGCTTGTAAAGTAGATATAAAACGCTCAAATTATTACCATGTTTCCTTTCGATCTTAATTTTTTTTATAAATCTTTAAGTTTTATTCCTGGAAACCACTAAAAGGATTTTTTAATCTTCATTTGCAGTTATTAAGTTGTAAAAAGCTGTGCCGACATTCGGGATGAACTAGGTAAAGGGAAGGTATAAAGCAGAGGGTCAAATATTATCAAAATATTTTACGAGATGTAAGATTAAAATCTTACATCTTGTAAAATATTTATTTTTTGTTTTAAAATTAAACCATGCTTTTTTATATAGTTCACTAGTAACGCCTCGCGGTTTCACCCGCATTACCCGCGTACTCTAGTGTTTTTATTTGTCGTGATAAAAGCGGGACATTAATTATTTAGTTGACACGATCTCTTTAGCTAATCTAACTCTTTCTTGTCCAAAGTGAGCGATAACTCCCCTTGTGGGCAACGGAGGCATAAAGGATGGGGGGGAGGGCGGTATGGGGTCTAGAAAACGATTGTGTTATGCTTTTAAGGTGAAATGAAATTTTCAAACTTAAGGCGATGAACAAAAACGTAAGGCTTTAAAAAAAATAAAATTGCCAACCGCAGCTCTAACTGCTTGTGTTCTCACAGGTACACGCAGCAAGCAGTTGAAGGCATTTGATAACAAACATGTCCATAAATATCTGTAAAATGGTTATGCAGACCTGTTGCCATTTTTAGGTCCTCCTCCCATTCATTGGGTCAATGGAAGATCGTAAACGCAATTTATTTTATGGTATAGGTATGCTGCAAACTAGTAGTCGGAGCCATTTTTACCGACGCCCTTAGACATTCACACAGAGGCTGTACAGATGCTCTGCCCTTCTTTCTCTCCTCACCTCTAAGGGTTACATGTATAGATTTCTCTTTGCGGTGGTTATGCCAGCACAATTCCTACAATGCAGCTCCGCTCCACATCTAATTAAAATTTGAGTAATGCTTAATAATGTAATGGAAGCACTAAAAATTCAAATAAGGATAGGATCCGACCCAGTCTATGGAGCATCTACTCAAGTGTCCGCTGGGCCCAAGGACCTGCACATTGGACGATCTTCTCGCTGCCAGTGATGCTGCTACAGCTGTGGTACAGTACTGAGGGCATAAAAATTGATCGGTGAAATACCGACACGAGAAGAAGAAGAAGTATATCAACGAAATCTTCAGTACGTACAGTGTTGAGATCATCAAATGTAATAGTGATTATCTTTTAATAATAAATTGCTTCTTGAACGTGTACTTACTTGATTGCTTTAGATTCCAATATATCCGCCAGTCTAAATTGTTGGCTTATTTATTGATAGATCAGTCTTAGAAAATTCTACGAAAGGTAGAATTGGTATTTTTTGCTAGTGGTAACCCAAATCTTGTCAATATTGATGACATTATTATCCTACTTAGAAATTATCCAAATGTTACTAGAATATGTTAATATTAATGGACCCCTTTTAATCAACGCCAAGACGAAGACCGTGATCCTATTTTGGCTATAGGTCAATTTTATATCAGTATAGTTAGTACACATTCACGTACACACACACACACGTAGATACAAACACGCACACTAAATCACATCAATAAATTTTCAACTCAACAACTACAAGAATGCATCCTCGTACCAGGTCTAATAAAGCGCAAGAAGTTGAATCGAGACCACATCACGAACCTTACAGATTTGTCTTGCTTCCTGCACTCATTATTTTCATAAAGGTACATACTTTTAACTCTGGTTGCGAAGATGTAAGAAAATTTAAGAAAGTATGAGAAATATTAGAAAAAATTAAGGGTAATAATTATATATGGTGTAGTAATTATTTTTCTCGCTAGGGTATGGGCGGGCAAATCCGGGTTGTGAGACTAGAAATCGAAAAATGTAAACCCACTGAGCCCTAACGATGTTCCAACTCATCCGTCATTGGAGGAGCCATGAAATCGGTGGCATACTACCGCCAGTCCATCATCTTATGCCCTCGAGGATACTACCCGGGAGAGACTAAGATAACTCCTGAACTACTTTAACACCTCCCTGGGTGGGCATGGGCGTGATCTAGAAACTACCTAAATATAGAACGATTCTAAAACTCATGCTAATATGACTTTGTTACAAGGAACAAAAACGACTTTTCGAGAAATATCACCCAACTTGTTCATAGACAAGATTCCTAATAACCTATTACCGACGAAGGTTATTTATAAACTTTACATAATAAAAGAAAAGCATGCAAACTAGCCCCAAATACTGTCTACGGACGTTAAAGGACATGTGCACAGTGAGTCATAAGTGTGGGCATTACTTAAAACTAGGATTGAATAATATGTGGTTAGATAGGTATTATTCTTTTATAGAACACAAGCAGGTTTCTATGTATAGTCATGTTTTTTGTAGGATTACGAGTTGGTAAACAAATACTGTTAGTGATATATTCTTTTAGTGACAATTATTATAAACTAGTTTTGACTACTAATTAAGTATTCAGTAGAAAATCTAAAGGGAGCAAGAGATTCTTCATCTTGATTCATTGAAAGAGGCCTATATCCAGGAGAAGGGAGATAAAGGACCGATGATGATGATGATGATGATGATGATGCTGACGATGATGATGATGATGATGATGATGATGATGAGTAATTTGACACTATAACATCTGTGAAACCGGTCTTTATTAAACGAGTAATCCTAGGAAGTATAATTTCACAAGTTGTTAGTTTTGAAAGGCGACATTTAATTTGATCTAAAAAAGAAAGGGTCTAACATTGAGGTTGCATTTCGGAAGATAATAATCCACACTCACACAGCGGGTCTTGTATAAAATTCTTTAGCTTCTAACAGTGAACAAAGGCAGCCGGCGTCAGTTTATTAAATAGCGTAAATAATCTCCACTAATTGACAGTAGGCCGATCACGTGTGTGGAAAATTGGGAGCCGTTAAAGAACAGAAGGCGCGTCTGGTAAGATAATTTTGGTTGACCTTCGATATGATAGTTCGACGATATCACTGTGGGCACGTGGTGTTAATTTTTATAGGACTAGCTGTATATATGTATCACACTAATATTATAAATGTGAAAGTTTCTTTGTTTGGATATTTGATGTTTGTCCGTCAATCACGCTGAAACTACTGAACGGATTTTGATAAAATTTGGTATATAGATTGGGTTTTAGCGGACTATTTAATATGCTACTTTTTATCCCCTGGAATAAAGCAGAAGTCGTAGGAAAGTCAAAACTGTACATTGAATATTTTTTAATAGTTTACTGGGGGCGTGATCTACGGGGGAGGAACTGTGACTTTTTAAAGTCCGAAATCCACGCAGGTGAACTTGCGGACGGAAGCTAGAATATAATATGTATAATCATCATCATTTAAACTGACCTTAATCCAGGGCTAAGCATCCGCTCTGCTGACACTTGTGCTTCCTGAAACAAAAAAGCGACTGTAGGCATACACAAAGAACTGTCACCTCCAAGCATC
Organism: Calycopis cecrops; assembly: GCA_001625245.1. Classification (NCBI taxonomy): domain Eukaryota; kingdom Metazoa; phylum Arthropoda; class Insecta; order Lepidoptera; family Lycaenidae; genus Calycopis; species Calycopis cecrops. The sequence goes on from LUGF01042093.1 coordinate 60,737, forward strand.
TGGGTATGCAAATAGTTAATATTCGCATGTGAAAATTGTGAGTCATTAGTTCCCAAATGGCTTCGATTTTTTGGTTTTTCTTCTTGTAATATTAAAAATTTTAATAAGCTTAATGCAGCCTATGGGAGTGGGATAAGGTATTTTTAGGGTTTCGCGCCCACAGGGTAAAATAGGAAACTGTTACTGAGACTTTGCTATATTTCATGACCATTGATAGCTAGAATGATGAAATTTTAGCAGGTTTTAATATGTCCATCTTAGAGCACTGAAATATTTACTATATTTCAGTGATCTAAGATGTGGGTTACTTTTCTGTGGTGTAATTATGTAACCAATTAAAACCTGCTAAAATGTTATCTACTTTACGTGTTGTTTTTTTCATACCAAATTAATGCAGGCGCCTGAAAATATGAGTTTGACAACCTTTGTAATTTATATTAATTAGTTCTGACCAGTCAACGATGTTAAACCAAACGTTTTTGGGACCTCTTCTAGATAATTGAAGCACTTTCAATTAACATGAAGAGGTTCGATAGCACGTGATATAGATACTAATAGGTACTAATTATTATATGCTATTTATTTTCAGACCATTTGAAGTGGATACTTAAAATAACATGTTATTTTTTGTGTGTAAGGGAAAAAAGCAGATTGAATAATTTTGTTTGCAAATGTTTTTGCATTTGCGTTTCCTTGTCCCAGGGAACTTTCGCAAACCGTAGGAACCGAAAGATAATTGTTATGCTGACTCTTACTACTTCTCTCCTTCAGCTTCTGTCATTAAATAGGCCAGACACACTCACACTTCAGCAGTATAGAGTGAGCGAGTGTCCGCCTAATTTGACTGGAATGCAGATCAAAAAAGCTTGGATTTGACACCGAAAAGTGAGTGAGAGGTGCCTACTACTAGCCCGACCATATTAACAACACTTATATTTTTAATATTATAAATTTCTATTCTGATAGCTGCATCATCCATTCTAATTATACGGTCCCAAGATGTTACTTCTATTAAATAATAGCTGCGCCCCGCGGTTTCACCCGCATAAGTTTCGATCCCGTGAAAATA
>LUGF01042093.1:75218-85398 GCA_001625245.1 Calycopis cecrops
TGCGGGCTATAATGAAGGAAAAAGTTCTCTCTACCTATCAATAATGAGGTCATGACCTCCCGCATCGGGAAATCGACACGAGGATGAGGAATGCAGATTTCACGTGTCTTAAATGATTACCCGGTCTTTCCTATGCTCAAAATATTAGAATCTTCAAACTAGCAGCGCTAAGCGGTTTCACCCTCATTAACCGCGTACTAGTGATATGCGCACACGCAAACAAACAAATTCATCTTTATAATATTACTAGCTGCCTGACAGATTTGTGAATCTAAATCGTTCTCAAATCCCCTCTCAAAACACACAAAATATTTCGTCAAAATCGGTCCAGTCGTTTAGGAGGAGTTCAGTGACATACATACGCACACAAGAAATATATAAATCAAGATTAGAGATTGAGTAAGCCAATAATATGATTATGAAACGCTAGCTGTACATAAAAAAGGTAACGGTTGTATTCTGAATATCTCCTCTCCATAGATGTGCAAAAAAAGGAAAATAAAAAGGAGAAAATAAAATATAAAACAAAATAATCTTGGTAAGAGGTAGTGCCACGCTGCATGCTTGCATGCAGTCGAATTGGGCCGGCACGACCGGGGAGGTACCTCTCGCTTACACGAGACTGGCGTAAAGTGACAGCTGTGCTGTCGCGTTTCGTGCGGTGTCTAAGTAGCCGGTGGCCCATGGAGGTGGGAGGAGAAAGGAAGGCAGCGCATCTGTATAGCCTCTATGCGGATGTTTGTGGGCGTCGGTAGTCAAGAAAATGGCTCCGGCTGCTCGTTTGCCCTCCTATACCATGAAAAAAAAAAAAAAAAAGAAAAGTATATTGCTATCATTGAAATAATGTTTAAAAAATATTTTATCGTTTGCGAAGCCTACAAACTTGAATCGCTGGCGATCCACTAGACTTATTGCAATCGATCTAGCAGTTTTGGAATTCACAATAATTGACATATCAATCAACTGCGTGGAGCGACGCTCGCGTATGACGACATCCTCATGAATGATGTTTGTTTTGTGTGGTCGCTTAATTTGAACGATTTCAATGCTGAATGAAATAGTCTGATGTGATTTCAATGCTGAATGAAATAGTCTGATGTGATTTCAATGCTGAATGAAATAGTCTGATGTGATTTCAATGCTGAATGAAATAGTCTGACGTGATAACCGGAACTGTTTTGGTTGCAGCCGAATTGGGCGTGACCGTATACCTGGATCCTCACAGGATACGTTTTATGAGTTCTTCATCATGAGTCAGTAAGAGGTATCCCTCTACCATAACGCCGGCCCAATTCAGCTGCATGCATGCATGCATTGGGCCGGCGTTATGGTAGAGGGATCTCTCGCTTACAGGAAACGAGCGTAAAATGGCAGCTGTGCTGTCGCGTTTCGTGCGGTGTGTAAGTAGCCGGTGGCCCGTGGAAGAGGAAGCAGGGATGAGGACAACGCATCTGCGGATGTCTATAGGCGTCAGTCAGGAAATTGGCTCCGACTGCTATAATTATATAAAAAACTAACTAACTAAGAGTTGTATAATTCGTATGATGAACATACGCACCAAATTACAGTAATGCTATTAGCGTTTCGTGCGGTTTGTAAATTACCGGTGGCCCACGTAGCAGGGAGTATGGAGGGCAACGTATCTGTAGAGGTTATACATACTCAAAATCAAAATCAAAATCAAAATATTTTTATTCAAAATAGAATTTGACAAATTGCTTTTTGAACGTCAAAAATTTTCATCTACCACCGGTTCAACCCTAGCCCTGTCCTGAGAAGAACCGGCGAAACAAACTCAGCGGGCCTCATTCATTTTTTTCATTATACACATTTATATCATTTTTTTCATTATATACTGATGTCTATGGCCGGTAGTCATGAAAATTGCTCCGACTGCTCCTCTTGTCTTTATATATAAAAACGAATGTTTGTCTGTATGTTCTCTTATAGAATCCTAAAGTATACATTTGATCATGTGATAATCTTTAGCAAAGTTTTTATGCATGAGCCTACGAAGGTTTCTGAGTTGGTACGATCAATTTTCGACAGATGGCGCCACGCGTAGCTACGCACGCAGGGCACAGCTAGTACTGTAATAAAAAAATGAGAAGTAGACTATAAATGCTGATGACTATGTCACGACAGAGTATTTTGTATGATGTCATCAATGCATTATTGTTTTTAAATTACATATTACAGTGGCACACTAACACGATTTGATTACATCATAATAAATTTGCTTATCAATCACATTAGCGTGTATCTGGTTCCTGGTAAGATACGCGAAAATGCAAGAAAAATATGTATCATCCAGATTTGGAATGTTTCAACCAATTATCGTGTTTTGCATAGCTATAAAAAGCAATGGCCAGTTTTATTTAAGATTGTTTTTTTAATTAGGGTTCCGTATCTCAAAGAGAAAAACGGAACCCTTATAGGATCGCTTTGTTGTCCGTCTGTCTGTACGTCTGTCAAGACCTTTTTCTCTAAAACGCGTGAAGGGATTAAGCTGAAATTTTTGTCATTTACGGAGGTCAGTTACGTCTTGATGCCTTGAAAAAATCACTATTCTAAATTAACGCAATAAAAAGTTATAGCCATATATGCACAAATTTTGTATGAAAACGCACTTTTTCGAAAATTTATTGGGTACTTCCCGTTGAGCTAGAATTCTGAAATTTGGCAAGAAGACCTTACAGTTATATACATTTAGAAATAAATCTAAAAATTGGTAAATAAAATTTATATCACTGGAAAAATCATTACCAACCTTTGCATGTAGTTCGTTTCATACTAAATGTATGCAAGCACCCGCATATATAAGTTTGTCAACTTGTCGCAGGGAAGTGTAATTTTCTTAACGTCTATTACTTTTGCTCATATCTCCCGTTCCTACGGAACCCTCGGTGTGCGAGTCCGACTCGCACTTGGCCTGATTTTTGATGCATTCAAGTATATTCATGTCAATAAAAATGTACTTTTTATGTTTTTTTAAATAGGATAGTTACGAAAAAGAAATATCTGTGTCCAAGTCTGTGTTTGTATGGGGGAAAGCTACCGAGGATGTCTATTAGAGTTGGTCATTAAAAAGCTTCGAATTTTGCTCCTTATGATGTAAAAAAGTCCTCGCATTGTAAAGCTCGGATTGTAAAGCTTCTATACTGACCCAAAGATTTTGATGTGTTAATGAAAGTCATCAAGTTATTTAATCACCACACATTATGAGGCACTTTATTTAATTAACAATAGACACGAAGATTTCCCCCGAGCTCTAAAACGATACTTCCGTAACGTAATGTTTATTTATAGACGTCCTTGTCAAGGCGTGCCAACTCTATTAGCACATTTTTGTCGTTTCCATACCAAAAAATCGACAAACATACACAGACTTTTTAACACTTTTTAACGTTTTCTAGGATACCATTTCGGTTGGGTTTAACCCAAAACAACACGTTGGTCCTTGAAGTTTACTCTTGAAAAAACGATATTTGAGCTCCACTTTGTGTTGGTTTTTGTCTTTTTTTTGAGAAGTGAAATTGGGTCAAGCTTTTTGCGTTCTGCAATACACGCCATATTGTATAGGATTGCCAGACCCAGAATTCTGAAAAACTTCTCAGGCTCAAAATTAGCCGGTGCCCTACAAACCGGACACACCGGATATTTAAAGAAAATGGCGCCGCACGTCCAGATCGCGTGATTTTAATAATGCTCGCGAACTTTTTGGTAAACTAACAAATGCCGGACAGGCCAGATTTGTGTTAATTTGGCCTGCCACAACTGTTAATAGGAATGTCAGGTGTCCCGTCAAATCCTGGACACCTGGCTCCCTACCAGTGCAGCGTACCGCTTTATACTTTACGTCTCTCTACGCCTCTTTAAAATCTGAGCAAATTCAACTTGTATGTCCGAGCTCACATTCTCAGACATTTTTAATCATGTCATCCCAAATCTTCCTAAAAATCTTTTCAATGTGTAAAGTTAATTAACGTGCAAAATATATAACAAATGGCGATTTTAGTAAGATTTTGAGATTTTAAGATTTGGATAGTTTAGTTCAACGTTCATTCAAGTGAAATTCGGTGTGTTTGAAAAGCGGATTTTATTTAATGTATTTTCCTTACTTCGGAAAGTCACAGAAATCAGATCTCAATCTTTTTGTATGAGAGAGAACAGGTCTGTATTCTTTTTCACAGACAGGACTGAATAAGGGCGACTGAGTGTGGGTCGTAGAAAGAAAAGCTAGGGAGGCTGTAGAGGGTTGGCGAGCCGTGCCTATTTGTGCCTATTTCCCATTGGACACCATGAGCTAGCGCATATTGTTAACCGTAGGGCTGCCATGTCATGGCTTCAACCATGTCAAGTAAGACCATAATAATCATAGATATTATTTTGTAGGTCGCGAGAGGTGTGCTGTATTGCAACCGAATTGGGCCTATACATCCGGAGAAGTACCTCTGGTACACACTGTGCAGTTGCACAACAACAAATTGTCATGTTTATTTTTTTTGTTAATTTTACGTTCTATAAATATAACTTTTATGGAATAAATAAGAAAGATATTCTGGAGATTCTGTACTACAGGTTTCGAACCTATCACGGACCAGCGCTCACTAAGGTGCTTTAAATCTTCTATATCTAAACATAACAATGTAACCTACTTTAAGAGAGAAATAAAAAAAGAAAAAAAAAGAAATGACGTAACGACAATGGAATTATCGGTGGCCAAAGTCAAACGAGCGCTCCATAAACCTGTATGGTACATCCTGTCGGTGAGCCTTTTTGATTCAATTTGTAATTTAAATTAATTGATTTGAATGTTCGATAGTCTCATCTAGGCATTATTGTATCGTATTAGGTGAGCCTCACATTTCTATCAGCGCAAATTCTGGACGTGTTGAGATTGTACCGCAAACATCGTGATTCGCATTTTATATCGTATTCTTTATAATAATGGACGACTACTCTGATTATATTATTATACTGTCAACTAAGCACAAATAGGGCCATGAAGACGCCCATCCGAAGATGCTGCCGTCTTGTCTTGGTAGGGGGGCTTGCGTGCCTCTGTAATCCCCAAGGCCATGCCGGACGGGGCTACTCATATCGGATAGGCTTAGGGGGAGACGCCAGACTAAGAACAGCTCAAGTGGAAGGTCCTCCACCCGTCTCTCTGAATCAGATGCCGGCGTGGATTGAAAGGAGTGGTGGGTCCGATTTGGACACTGGTGGCGTCCTCAAGATAGGAACCTGACCCCATTGCACGGTTCCACGTCGTAATAAGGGCTGGCCCCCAGGAGAAGGCTGGCCTCTTCGCCGATGCCAGCCTGTCGCTGGAGAGATCCTGTTGCTACTTGGTTGCAGATCCGGGAGACTCCAATTATAGCGGCTAAAGGGGTTTAGTCGGTATTACACTAAGTCGATACCGACATAGTTCTAAGGGCCACCCGGGCTCCTAGGTATCATACGTAAATGTATTCCCATGCGTAGACAAAAAAAAACCGGCCAAGTGCGAGTCGGACTCGCGCACGAAGGGTTCCGTACCATTATCTACGAAAATACTTTTACTTACAAGTTTGTTGTATGGCAGCCCCCCTTAAATATTATTTTATTTTAAAATAAATATTTATTTTTATGGTGAATAATAATAAATTAATATTCTGTGAATATTTCAGTCGTCTACCTGTTGCCGTTATCAGTATCGAGCAATAAAATCTCGTTTGTTGTATGGGAGCCCCCCTTAAATATTTATTTTATTTTAATTTAATTTTTTAAAGACAATATATAACTTAATATTCTGTGAATATTTCAAGTGTCTACCTGTTGCCGTTGTCAACATCGAGCAAAAACGAGCAAAAAAAATCACGTTTATTGTATGGGGCCCCCCTTAAATATTCATATTATTTAATTTTTTAGTATTTGTTGCTATAGCGGCACCAGAAATACACCATCTGTGAAAATTTCCACTGTCTAACTATCATAGTTCATGAGATACAGCTTGGTGACAGACGGACGGACGGACATCGGAGCCTTAGTAATAGGGTCCCGTTTTTACCCTTTGGGTACGGAACCCTAAAAAGTGCCTCAAGACGTGCGTCACCCATATATCTAATTCTGATTGGCCTATTAATTGTAGTGGACGAAAGGATTAGGAAGAATAGTAGGCGCGTACTCGTGGATGGGACTATCTGTAATCTATACTCATAAATTTCAAATAGACGCTTCATTTTAATGCTTCTAACCGGAACCTGTGAAACCTAAATAATTTGTTTGACAGTTAAGTTCTTAATAGGCTAATTTGGACATTAATAGGAATCTGTGCAGCCGGCGCTAAAGGCTACACACACACACACACACACACACACACACACACACACTATACAGATACGATAAGTTTTTATCTGCGTATAAAAACTTAATATATCTAAAAATATCACAGATTATATTATTGTTAATATAAATTATTATTATTATTATAATATACGAAATAAATACATTCACGTAGAATATTTCAAAGGGATCGTCCCTTTGTATTCTGGTGCGCGATATGTTTTTTGGTGCGCTCGTATATAAGAACTGTATGTTTATAAATATGACCATTAGTTTATTGCTTTTGGATTTATTAGAAAGATCTCTGAAAAAAAATCTGATTTTGAGTTTGACTAGTGAGTATGTGTTGCGCTTATGTTAGAATGTTCTAAAAAAAATTGTGTGAAAAGTCAAACAGAATTCAAAAATGATAGAGGTGAATTTAATCTTTTCAAGGATCTATGTGATAACAAAGTTAGTATCTATTTCCGAAAACCAAGGGCAACATTTACGAAGATTCATGACTAGATCTTACCGCATTTGCATAGTGTGTGACCGCCTTAACTCTTATTGCTATGTGGAATATAAATTGAAATACTTCAGAGATGTGAGTTGCCAAATACAATTTAAGGTTCAGCGATATTTATTTTCTTATTCTGTGATGTTCATGGAAAGGGAAAAGGGAAATCCGTTTCAATAAATATGTCGAATTATCGTGTAAACATTTTCGCGGTTCGAGTGAAAGGATTTCGAAAAGTAAAATGAATTGTCCTATAATGGTATATTAGGTTTACGCGCATATTACTAATAAAACAAGAGTTCACCTGCGACCATTGTTGCTGCAAAGCTTCTAAAACATCGGGCTTGTTAATTTTTTTTTATAATAATTGTAATATTTGTGGACTGATAAGTCCACAAATATTACCACGTTAGTCTAGCACCGTGCTAAGTACCTACCTTTAGAACTTGTGTTACGGGTTGCAACGGAAATATATTTAATACGATTTATAATTTTTTAAGAAATTTTATATATTTATGATTTTTAAGAAATATATATATAATAAATAAACAGGGCATAATAACATAAGCGGTATTCGAACCCCCGACCCCTGGCGCAACATGCTCTGCTTATCCGAGCACTGTACCACTGAGCCAGCCTGTTCGTCAAAGTTAAGTCATTAAAGTTCTTTTATCGTTGTTATAGTTGTTTTATTGTACTGAATTCGTGCTCTTAGCTGGTTAGTGTTATATCTTGATTACCTACATTGTATCCTTAATCTTTACGGTTTCTAAGTAAGCAGCAGTATAATGTAATTTGTTAAGGCTTAGTGTTAGCAATAGAACCTACAATATGATCTGTGATCATGTATCCAGACCTTGAAGTATTTAGTGGTAGATTTTATTGTTGACGTTCAAAAAGTAATTCCTGTAATTCTATTTTGAATAAAACTTTTTGATTGGATTTGATTTGATTTAATACCCGGCTACATATTATGGTCTACGGCTACGGTTGCCAGGTGCCAGGATTTGGACGGACGTGAGGCTTTTTAAGTTGTGTCGGGCAAATTATCGCGGGCGTTTTTAAGGACACGACTATACGTACATAAGAAATAAATGCATAATACAGAACTATATTTTTTTATTTAAAAACCCAGTGTGCCGGGCAAAATGTCCGGCTAAATTTAAAAAAGTTAGGCTTTTTGATTTTTTGGCCTGGCAACCTTATCTACAGCGCATCGACAGAATGGTCAGTATTTTAACAGCGTATAAATATATAACTAGATATTCGGTCGTATTGCAAAAACAACTTTACCGATTCTAACAAATGAGGCTTAAATCAAATAACAAAAGAAAGGCGTGACTGCTTTCAGAAGGACAAAAAAACGTTTTGTTTCATATTTGAGTTATAATTTTTTGTCATACCTATACCTGATTTATAACTTATAGGTAATAAACGATTATAAACGATTTAATATAAGAAATATACTACAAGGGAGTCACAATGTATTATCATAAACTAGTTCTTTTGATATTATAATATAGTAGGAATTTATGCTACAATGAATATTTAATATGGGACATTTGAATATCAGTTAAGACCTTTATGTGTTTTTAAGGTGTTCTCAAATTTATTGTTATCGTTTAAAGGCATAATATGTAATCTTATAAACTGTTTGAGTATCACAATTGAAAAATAAAATGATATTAGAATAGATTTGAATATAAATGATATTAGAATTCTGATTAAAATGTTCATGTCGAAATCTTCCATTAAGCCCATAAATATCCATTTACAATAAAACAACTTTTAGGGATTTTATCTCGGTTTATTTAATTATTTAACAAACCCGCATTTCATAGTGAAAAAATGTAATCTAGCTTTGTACCGGCGCGTACAACATCGCACGGATCGAATGACCCCGGCTGCTCATAGTTGACGATCAGCTGGCGTACAGCGTGTACGAAGTGAGAAAAAAAATTTAAAAAATTCCTGACGCTAAACTATTGCTCCGATTGCTCTGATTTTTGTTGTGTAACCTGGATATTATATACTAAATGTGTTATTTCATTTAATGCCTCTCGCTTTTATCAACCTTGTATATTACTCTTCACCTGTTTTATTTACATAAAAAGTGTAATGTGTAACATCCTTTGTTATATGGGTAAAAGTTTTTATCGGCTTCTATAACAGATCAGGTGGTAAAATCAGGGATCCATGCAAAATCAATTTACTCTCTTCTGTAACTTGAAAGAAAGAATTGAATCCTTATATAAACCCATTGTTAGTTTATTTGTCGAGACTTTAACCACAGGAAGGTGTGGAATTGAGCTTAAATTCATGACAGATACTGACATCTGAAAACACTTGTACTACAGATTTTTATGGTATAGGGAGGCATAGGAAAAAGAAAGACAGTTCATATTCATGACTACCGACGCCAATAGACATCCGTATAGAAGCTATACAGATGCGCTGCCCTCCTTTCTCCTCCCACCTCCACCGGCTACTTGCACACCGCACGACGCGACTGCACAGCTGTCACTTTAAGCCAGTAAATAAGTCACAATAAGTCCACACATGCCTCGGTTCTGTCAGTTTTGACAAATAAGGGCAAAACATTTTTATTTTTCCACCCCCTGTAAAAAAAACATCACGAGAGGTTCTAAACCGTTTTGAGATACTAAAATGTCTTACTTTTTACTAACTTTTGCTCGCGGTTTCGCACGCGTAATTCGATGCTATCATACATATTAACCTTCCTCTTGAATCACTCTATCTAATAAAAAAAACCACATCAAAGTCTGTTGCGTAATTTTAAACATCTAAACATACAGACGCACAGAGTGCGGAAAGCGACCTGGCTATATACTATGTAGTGATGCTTCTAACATACACTCATTGTCATTATCAATATGTAGGAGAGCCAAGAAACTAATCAATTTACAGATCGTCCAGACATATAGATAAGGCGAGGAGGGTAGGAAGGTTGAATTATTCATATACTTACCCTTGTTCAGATAATCAGTTTATTTGGATAGTATTTATTTTGAGCATTCCTATAACTACGGCCATGTATGTTCTTGTAACCTATTAAATTGGTCGATTACATAATATGCGTATAGTTATACTAATTTAAAAAAAGTAAGAGGTAGTGCCATGCCGCTTTGCAGCCCAATTGGGCCGGCATGACCGCGTGGTACCTCTCGCTTACATGAGACCGTCGTAAAGTGAGAGCTATGTTGTCGCGTTAGAGACGTATACTAGTTGCATCCACGGATACCGGTATCTATTGATATTAAGATAGACAAATAGTCATTATGGGATCGTAGATTTAATTGATGCCGAAGAGACCGAAGAATTTAATCGAGGTTT
>LUGF01042093.1:94029-105474 GCA_001625245.1 Calycopis cecrops
TCGGGAAGTTATGATATAAACAGTCATTACTATTGTAGGCATAATAAATTTATATTACATATTATCAATATTGTAAGGCATTCATTAACATAATATCTATTTTCGTTACCGTTACTTTGTAATATGATTTATATTTGTGTTTTTGTTATGTATTTATAAAAGGCTGTCAGGTCAACCCAATCGTCACTTTCTAATATTTTGGAAAAAATATAGTACTTGAGTGTTTACTGTAAGAAAAGTTGTTTTATTACAAAGATAATATTTAATGTGGTTTGTGCCTTAGCTAAGAGTCAGATTTTATGACCATGAAACATACCGTGCTTCTCTATGCTGACTGAGCTTTTAGTTGTCAGCCATTTTCATGACTACTGACGCCAATAGATATCCGCATAGAGGCTATACAGCTTCGTTGCCCTCCTACCTCCTCCCACCTCTTGGGCCACCGGCTATTTACACACCGCACGACACGTGAGTCGTGACACCAAAGGTGTCACTTTACGCCGGTATCGTGTAAGCGAAAGTACTAGAACAAGCAATATCTACCCACTAAAATAAATATCACTTGCCTACATCGCAAAAAATTGCCTCGGCGAGGCACTCTATTCTCTTCTGACAATTTAATAATTTATTTTTTTGCTAAGTCTTGAATACGCGTGAAAGGCGGTGCGATATAAGACGGTTACACAGTTTTGGTATCTAGCAACAGGTTTTTTTTTGTCATATGATATGTCTTGTATCGTAATATTTATTTGATTGTGTTGTCTATCTATCATAATAAATGGACTATATGCCATTGCTACAACATTATAATTAGGAAACAGGTTTGGGCTCTTTATCTATGCTTATAACATTAGTAATGTATTTCAATAAAAGGCAATATTATTCATCATTAGCTTGATATTTATTGTAAGAGCCTTTCCGTATTGCAGCCGAATCGAGCCGCCACGACAATATAAACGTGTTGACTATGTTCTCACGTTTAGTGTGGTTAGTGGCCAGCTAGTGAGCGATCAGGGGGGATATTGGAGAGTAATGCATCTGAATATTATGATTATGTTAATGGGTCTTAGTGATCACCGTAGCTCTGATTAATTATTCGTTTGCCCTCTTGTGGGAAAAAATGTGGTCCGACAGGATCGAAAAGAAATCAGGCCTGAAGTCAGACAATTGAGCTGTTATACCCGCGTTGCTCGGAAAGCCTGTTAAGATATTTGATTTAGCATGGTGATGTAGGCTGTCGGAATAACACCGCCTGAAACTCTTGACTGATACGTCCTGGAAACTGACAACACCCAATAACGCCTTTTGGTGAGACATCACCATCATCGGTTGAATATGCTTACCACGTTTATAACATGTCGAGTGCTGGCTCTCTATGTTCTATTATTATTGCTCAGCTATGAATATTGTTGAACGACAATCGTCATAGATTAAATAATAGTCTCATATATACTTCACAGGTGATATATTGTTAAAAAGAGCTTATTTACGTAATCAAAGCTAACAGTAGTAAATATAACGCATGTTTGTTTCTTATTATTTCACGCAAGTCGTTAATAGATTTGACTAAAATTTACATTTCATTAGTTTTTAAGCAATAAAAATTAGAGGTTGATTTTATTGTACGGGGATGAAATCAGAGGCACAGATATAACAATTTCAAGTTAACATAAAATGTTTTGCATACCAGTTACCCGTTACAAAAGTTCTTATTAATAAATTAATAAATGTCATCCTAGCCGATTTCGGCCACGGTGGCCGTTTATATAGACGAGCCATCTGCGCAGGACGTATTATAGTGCAGAAGTGCGTGCGCAGACACAGGTGCAATCTCTATTCCCTCTCATATTCCGATCATCCGATGGGACGGCAGTCCGACACGACCGGAGAGAAATCAGGCGCAACACGGGGTTGTAACACCGCCAATTTCCTGACTCCGGACTGTTATTAGAAATTGAAAAATCCCAATAACAATTTTTGGTCCGACCCAGGATTTGAACCTGGGACCTGCCGTCTGTGGTTGAATACGCTCACCACTATTGACCACGATTGACAAGGACGTGAAATTTAGAGAGAAACAGATAGAAAGATTGAAAAAGAAAGAGATAAATTAAAACATCTCTTGATTGACTAGGAAATCAGGTCCAAATTAATAAAGCGTCTCTAAAATTTTGACGGACTCATTATATTTCTAATCAGTGAAAGAACAAGCTTCGTTTCTCATAAAAATAATAAAAAGTTGTGGAATTTCAGAGGAACTCGACTTACATTTACAATATTATGTAAAACACATAATATGAGTGTTATAAAAAAGTTTGCAGGTTAACGAACTTTGATATTTTTTTAATCACATATTAATTGCGTATTTTTGATATTTTAATTTTTAAAAAGGATTTGAATATTTCAGGTGATAGGGGCAAACGTAGAGCGATGAGATGCCATTATATATCTAAATCTACTAGCATTAGGTAATGTAACCTTTATGACACATGCAGCCTACCCCGTATATAAAATATAGTCAACCTTCCGACCCTAAATCCTAGAAAAACAGAAATAACTAATTAGTATGTTACACACTTTAAAGGTGACTGGATTGACTTGGATAATTAAGGAGATTTGACTAAAAATTTTACCCACAACAACTAAAAGCGATGCGAAAGCACTGATGGTGAATTTTTAGAGTAGTGTAGACGAAAAGCTGCAAATGCAATAATGCTTTGTACAATAAATGACTCTCTTACAAAAAAGACACACATCGAATGCTTGTAGTTTTGAAAATTGAAATTGAAAATGTTTAATTTCTATACTACCTGATTACAATCACAACACATTAGTTCTAATCTTTGATAAGTTTGTTAATTATTTACTTACAATTACATTGATAATAAAAACTAATGTTATACATACTTATCAAATACATTAACACGGATTAACAAATTGTGATACACGAGTATTACAAAGCGTTTATTCGCAAAAGTATTTGCGACTTTGTTAGTTGATATATTAAGATGATAATTTTAGTAATCAGTTATCACATTGGTTCCCTTTGAAATAATAATATTTTAGAATGGACAAAGATATGGTTGTACACAGCCGTGTCTCCCAAAGTGCGATGTCCTGTCCGGCTAACCACAATCCAGACGAATTTTATTTAAATGTTTGGGAAGAAAAAAGAAGGTTTTATAATGGAATTCCAAGGATATTGTCAGAACAAAAAGTCAAAGTATTTATGTATTGTACCCAAATTGAATGATACGATCCAGGAGTACTTCTGTAATGATATGAATGTGGATCGGAAGCCAACAAGAGACTCCCGACTGAACTTTGCCCCCTGTACAAAAAAAAATTACATTTATTTTCAGTTTCTAAGCAGGTGCGATGAAACGTTTCCTTTAAGACTGTTGCTGTAAGATCAACAGCGTCGAACATTAATAACTATAGGATAAAATTCATCTAAGGGAGTTCGAGGAAAAATAAAAAACCGTGTTTTTATTGATTTATTATTATAAATATTGAAATGAATTCAATCAGAAAGTAAACGGAGAGACTTAGGTCTTCTTAGGTTTAGGATCCATGGTAGCTGAGCGAGTGTTTGCGTTGATTTCTCAAACGGCCTTATTTAATATAGCAACAAACCGTTAAAGGAAGGAAAGAAAGGTTGTCAAACAGTGACCAGCACTGGAAGAATCAATCTTGGACGGCTTCGACCTTGATCAATAAAAACAAGGTCGTGGAGAGACGCTGAATGCATGTAGATTGTAACTGTAGCTTGTGGCGCTTTCTGATAGAGGCCTCCATCCAGCAGGGGATGGATACCAATAGCGGGTGAAAACTGTCAGATATATACTGGTAGTTGTCACATCACTGATGTTACCGAGATGTTCCACTCCGGTTGTGAAGATTTGTCAATCAGTAAACAATTATCTTACGAACATATTTACCATTGGGTAATGCAACTAGTATATGTACTTACTTTATTATACAATTGATTATAGTATAGTTGTTCAATCTGCCTAGAAAATCACGTAGGTCGTATGTCTACATAGACGCTTACTTCTAAACTGTAGAAACAAGTAAACATAAAATATTAAAATTTATTAATAAATAAATCCTACTTTTTTATCTTTCCAGTTCATATTTAATTCATATACTTCAATAATGTAAAAGAAATTAAGTCATGCCGACTCAGTAATGTTATTTATTAACTTAATTCAGTCTCTTGAGCGTATCAGCTGTGGAACACTTGTTTTTACTTACCATAATGACACCCATAATTTAAGGGTCAATGACTTCAGGGATATAAGAGAGGACAGAATTCCATTATAATTACACTTAAGTATTCTTTCATTACTAAGATAGCGGTTGGGTAAAATAACTTAAGTGTGAAAGATTAATCATTAATCCTTAGTGCGTATTCGTAAGTGACGATTTCATGTGTTCAGTAATGATGGTTATTACATATTAGGTGACTCATTGTGAGGGAAAAGTTCGTAGAATCAAAGTTATACCACAATGAAGTACATTTCAGGTCTTTGGTACAATATTTTATATACTCTTGTCAATACTGCGTCAGATGAAACACAGTCACATCAACGTCAGAACAAACCATTGAAATTTAAAATGTTTATTACTTACTGTGCCCCGCAATTTCACACGCGTCAAATGATTAACAAACTTCATCCCCTCTATTTTAGAAGGGGGTAGAAATTTAAAAAATTGTAACTCAGAAATCAGAGCTCAAACAAAACAACTTTGCTAAAGATCATAACATGATCAAATGTATAGTTTTGGATTCAATAAAGGAAATACAGACAAACATTCATTATACACCTGTAATGATGATGTAGGTATATATATCTATATAGATAGATCATCAAGAGTAAGGCGAATCTGCCAACTACGATAAATGACGTTGAAAATATTACAGTTTTCCATAAAATGTCACCCTAACAAATGTATCTTTATGATCAAGCCTCTTCTGAATTTTTATTCAATCTCAATTATTTGAAGTTATTTGTGCTATCAAGGGCCCACCAAGCAAAATGAATAAAAAATTATTTAGCTCGTCCCAGTCATATCTCTCCGCCTACTGAGAAACCGCAGTTTAAGAATTACACATAAAGTTTTCGGACACGCGATCGTATCTGTGTGTGTTAAAGGTCCAATGACTTCGGGACAAATCCGCCTTTATGGTGTAATAGTTGTGCGACGTTTTATTGTATTTAAATGAGAATCTTCTTGTAATGACAAGGCTTTAAAAGAATTTGGAAATTTTAACAATGAAAGAGTTAACTAGAATAATGTCTAACAATAATAGAATAAATATCTGTGGACATTTTTACACGCAAGCTTAGCCCCGTGATAAGTACCGTAAGGACTTGTGTTACGGGTACTAGACAACGGAAATATTCTAATACATTCTAGTACATCTAATAATTTAAGAAATTTGATATATTTAAAATTTTTATTTAGAATTACATATAATACATAGATATACATCCATGAGCAAGGCGGGATTCGAACCCGCGAGCCCTGGTGCGACATGTTTCGCTTATCCGACCTATGTATTGCGCCTTGTCCAAGTCTTGTGGGTTTAATAGGATTATTATATCTTAGCAATGAAATTGTTCATAAAGAAAATTATGTTTATTCTAATGCTTGAAGCATAGTTGATATACAAAAATATGGGCCCATCGGGATCGGAGGAGGAAGAAGGACAACGCATACTTATAACCTCTATGCGGATATCTATGGGCATCGATAGTCACTAACATAGTTCCGACTGCTCATCTGCCCCTTTTATAAAAAAAACAGTAGTAGTAGTATCAGTGTGTAAGATACACATTCAATAATAATATGTCGTTTTTCTAGACATTTCATAACCAAAACTTCACGAGTGAAACCGCGGTCGCTGTTAGTATGTGCCCCAGTTGTTTGTTGTCCCCCAGAGGGTACGTCAATGAGACGCCTAACCGTTTCCCGTACAAACAACTTCAATTGCGGTAGTTTTATCACTTACACGGGAATACTAATGTATACTTGTACGATACAGAGCTGGGGAGTATAATGTATTATTGTACACATAAATATGTACAATAATACATATTATACTGTCATTTAAAAGAATAACACCCGTAGACAATTGGATGTGGGTATTGGAAGGGGCAAACGAGCAATCGGATCCATTTGATGGCTACCGACGCCCGTGGATGTCCGTGTCCCTCGCTCCTAGCCTCCAATGGGCCACCGGCTACTCAGGGAACACACGAAATGAGACAGTATCGCTATAATTTTGCGGAGGTATCACGACAGGTACCTGCCCGGTAGTGCCGGTCTAATTCCGCTGCAATCCGTGTCATTACCTCTTCCTAAATATCTTGAAGATTTAATAGGGATATCCAAAATATTTAAAAGCCCCATATTTCATCTCTTACTCAGAAAGAGAAGAAGAGAAAAGATAAGTTTTTCATATTCTCAGCCGTAATTAGCAAACCTTCAGTTTTCTCTATTGCTTGTCTTTATAACTATTTGCAAAAATAAATAAATTAGGAAGACCTTAAAGAAAAGCTATTTATATATAAAAGCGGCGTAGAATACTGAGATCCCTGCCCTTAATTTATAGCCCCTACACCTTTTACCACCGGCCGTCGAGTCAGGATCTTTGAGCAAGGTCAAAGATATTGCGTGACACAAAATAAAATAACTAAAAATAATATCACCTAAACTTTGGCCGTTTCTCGGTATAAGTAAAGGCGTCTGAGGTATAAAATGAGTTATTGCTTTACCAGATTGCATAAAACTGAGTCTCAGTATAATTAAATTACCTTCTAGGATTTTAACTACAGTATAAGGCTTGACAGCTTCGTGGTCTATTGGTAAGAATGTTTAACCACAGACATTAGATCCTGAGTTCGAAGTCCAGCTCGATTCGGGTAGAGCTAATGTTTTATTTTTTTACCAGACTGCCACAGAAAGGAGGGTAATGTTTTTCAAGTGTATGTATGTATGTATGTAGATTTCTATGTTCCCTGCTACAGCCTGAACGGCTGGAAGGATTTTAACGTATGTGGTTTTTTGTTTTTTTAATAATTATTATTTTATTTCAGATTTTTTAGCTTTTTTTTTATAAATAAGTGGCACAGTTTAGAATGCTTAAAGTAGGTACCTCTCACAATTTGTAAGTTAGTAAGTTTTTTAACTTTAAGTGTTTTTTTATTTTCGTTAAACGTTACATCTTTCATTTGAAATTGAAACTGCAAGTTATATATACTTTGGAATTGCCATTTAAAACCCTTAATTTTGATACCCCACTCGATGGGTTTGGTAAAAAAAAAATTTTTTACCTCACAATGTGGGGTCCGAAATCTGCCATTTTGTTTTTTTATTTTTCTTATGTACCCAGTGTCACTCGCGCTATCGAGACGAATCTAACGACACCACATAAGTAAAAATCCTTCCAGCCGTTCAGGCTGTAGCAGGGAACATAGAAATCTACATACATACATACATACACTTGAAAAACATTACCCTCCTTTCTGTGGCAGTCGGGTAAAAAGTAAAAAAGAGTATAATGAGCAGGCAGTGCCTTGTAATGATCTTGTACCGACGCTAATAACTTGCGCACAACTGGATAAGTAGAGATTTAACTATTTAGTATTGCTGGCTCCAGGTTAGTCTATTATAGAAGATTTAACAAAATACATTTATTAAAAAATAATCCATATTCGGATGAGAGTACAATAAATGACTTTCTATAATAAAAATTTTAAATGCACCTAAATAATGTCAAAGTTTAGTTTTGTACTTTCTGAAAATTTTTTTCTCTGGAGGAAGAGTGAGTTCACGATCATTTGGTTCACTAAATGATAATTAATAGATCGATTAGATTACAAATGGTACATATGGTAGGGCTTACACGAGGCGTCGTAAGCCAGTTCCATGCCAGCGTCATGTCGGAGATACTGTTACCTCTAGAGGTCAGTCTAAATCTTTTAAAAGCTTTAGAGTTTTAGAGTTATAAAGAACAAATAATCTTTATATTAATAAAGTATATATTTATTTACATCATGATTTTATAAAAAGAATTATTTTAACTTATTATAACCTATAAACTTCAACATCGGAATCCAAAGAAGCGCTATCCGAACGGTCTTCAATATGTATTATCTTCTCAACATTTTCATTAAATGTTACTACGGACTTTCTTCGTTTATTCTTCACCTCTCCAAACTCATCATCATCTGTATCATCGTTGTCTTTAAGCTTATCTATCGATTGTATAACGATTGGCAATTGTTGTTCACTCTGTTCTGGTTCAGGCATATCTATGATCGATTCTTTCGGTTGTTCTGGCTCTTGTACTATGGTTGCAGTAAACTCTTGTTCCTGGCTTGCTGGCTTTGGTATTTCCTCATTGAGCATATCTTGTAGTCGTTTCTCACTTTTCCTTAGTTCTCCCCTATCGAGCCTCGGCTTTGAAAAAGCTTCCACCTTGGGTATTATTTGAAGTGAGTCAGTTCGGGATGCCAAACTATTTACGTCACTGAACTGCTCGTAGTTGGGTTTCTTTTTCCTGTAACGAAATTTGAGTTAGAATTCAAAGATGCCGCATAGTGACACGATGAAACTATGATAAGGTAAGAGTCTTACCATTTAAGGAAGAACCACACCGCTATCGCCACCATTAATATAAATAGCAGGACAGCCAGAGATATGGTGGAGGCTAGAAGGGCGGTGTCACGTCCCGGGACTGGACATATCTCGAGAGCCTGAAGATGATCTTCCAGAGATAATATCCCAGCGATGTTGACCGTAATTAAGTTACTGTTATTTATGTCGCTGAAACAACACAAACAATTAGTTTAGTTGGCCCAAACTTTAATAGTGGGCTTCTTGAAATTTAATTATCATCATTATAAATGATATGGTATAAGTTATGTATCCCTTCCGCCTGATTGTCTTACTTGTAATAAGCAGAATCGTTGAAAATTACAATTATTAAATGGTAAGCTTTTTGTTGGATTTTATTTGTTTGTGATAAGTGTGAGGTAGCCGGCTCTTTAAGACTGAATATCGAGGTCAGTCATATTATATTTACAAAAATCACTTAATTTAAACTTAGATTACGTGTGAATAAAAGATAAGTCTTAAATTACTTATAACCAAAACCAATACTTTATAAAGCTGCAACACGCTAATGTTTAACGGTTGATGAAGACCAATTTAATAATTAAACTCATTTAGTTGGATGTCTGTTTGAGTTAGAATTATCAGTGATAATCGGCTTTGGTTATTTTTACAATCATAACGTTTTTATTTAAACACGAAAATTATAAGTGCATTATTAATTAATTAATTAATATTAACAGAATAATAATGAGGCACCTTTGAAAAAAAACATTACTTTCTATTTTTAACATCTAATTATTATAAATCATCATTAAAGAATCCACAAGATCTCTTACCTCTGAGGCTGTTAGTAGGTAGTTTTATTACGAAAGATATGATTGATACAAATTCTTGTTATTTTAAAAATTCATTTGCCGGGTTCAATGACTTAATATAAAAAATACTAAACATACGAGACTTTAGTAATTTTATGATGGATCTTATCATTAAACATCGACCACATTTGGGCATATAGAATCGATGTCGACTCATATTAATTATAAAAAAAAAAACATTTAGGTACGTTTAACAAATGACTAAGTACGAAGGACAACGCCGAGAGAATCATATTGACTACCTCCAACGACACGACGTCAGTTTTAAATTTAATATAAAAACCGGTAATGTATATATAAATCTGTGTTACGGATATCTGTGGGCGTTGAAAATCGCCTACTATTGGGTAACTACAATGTTGCTTTAAATCCTTAAACAAGTTTCCTTTTAGTGAAATAAACGTTATAATACTTCTACGGATTTACCTGATTAACGCCAAAAAACCTTCTTCAAACCAATTAAGACTATTATGGTTTAGTTGCTTTAAAATAATATGAGGTGTCATAGTTACCTGGTTAGTTGATTCACATCAACTGGATTGTTCTGGTTGATACCATATACATAAAGCTGTAAAGAAACGCCTGCTTGCGATACCTCTCGTCTCCTCCTCACTTCTACGACAGTTTCGGTCACAGAAGAGACCACAACAGACTTCAATATTTTCAAATCGTAGCCCAAAGCTGAACTTAATTCTGCAGTGATCGCTACTTCGTCGTCCAAGAACGCATCGCGTATTGTCAAGACTGCAATGTGATTTTCGTCCAATAATTTCACCTGCAATATGAAATTCCATTAATATTTTCGAATTATTTGCACAGACACATGTATGGTGTGAAACAACACTTTCGGTAGTAAATAAATATAAAGGGTTAAGGTCAACCGCCTCAGAATTGGTTAATACAGTATTATTTACTTGAAGTTAATCTTTTGAGTGATGTATGTTATTGTAATGCTCATGAAATGTATCCTTGCTTTTTAAGGACAATCGAAATGGGTTTTAAAACAAATTTGCGACTACATTACATTTTAAATGCTTCTTATAAATACGCATATTTCTAAAGCGATAAAATGAATATTATCGTCATTATTTGTCGAGAACGCAATAGTGCACGCTACGCTGCTTACTCTGAGATAAAATATTTTTTATTGTTACTTTTGTTGATTGTAAATAAAATAAACACTTTCATACATTTTGTTGACAGTTGGGGAAAACATACTATAAAATGATCACTCGTTATAATTGCAAGCTAAATGTTTCAGGTATAGTTCGTAGATACATCCTTTACGAAACAATATTTGTAATATACCTACACATATACCGCAGAAATAAACATTAAAGAGCTTAGTCAACGAAAAAGTTGGTCTTTTTCGTTGACTAAGCTCTTGACTACCTGAAAATAGTAAATTATAAAAGAATATAAAAATATTGAAAAACACATTTAACATATCCTATAAACAGTAATTAAGTTTATTCAATGTTTTTGAAAGTACTGTGTCGGAAGTAAATTCTAACGACTAGCGCACCTGAAAAATTATAATATAAAGTAAATAATTGTATTGCAGGCGATTTACTTATTCCAAACGTGGTCAACTTGAATTAAGCTAATATGCTAATATGTTTATCATTAATAAATATATTATTAAATAATTAATTCATTTTAAATGTATATTTTAAATGTATATGCTCGCAAAATTATATAATGACTTACAAAATTGTAATGCGAACTAAATAGACATTATGAAGCTAAAAAAAGAATCTCAAATACTAAGACACACCTTGATAATAATGAGTCAAGGCCATCCTAGTGAATGAATTACAAAGAAATTGTTGTTTTATATCCACGATACTAAAGTTCAAAGCTTGGTGGCTAAATTTAATATTTCCAATATCATTAGTCGCCAAATATTGGTGGATTTTGAAGCGGCCACACCTTAATTTGA
>LUGF01042093.1:106811-125935 GCA_001625245.1 Calycopis cecrops
AACTCGTTAAAGCTCGTTTCAAAAAGTCAAACTCGTGTTTTAATACCCTTCTTTATATGACAGTTGCATAAACTACTATTTTATTGTTACTTTTGTTGATTGTAAATAAAATAAACACTTTCATACATTTTGTTGA
The DNA here is from genome assembly GCA_001625245.1 of Calycopis cecrops. Taxonomy (NCBI): domain Eukaryota; kingdom Metazoa; phylum Arthropoda; class Insecta; order Lepidoptera; family Lycaenidae; genus Calycopis; species Calycopis cecrops. Next base: position 106,948 of record LUGF01042093.1, read on the forward strand.
CAGTTGGTGAAAAGATACTATAAAATGATCACTCGTTATAATTGTAAGCTAAATGTTTCAGGTATAGTTCGTAGATACATCCTTCACGAAACAATATTTGTGATATACCTACACACATACCGCAGAAATAAATATTAAAGAGCTTAGTCAATGAAAAAGTTGGTCTTTTCCGTTGACTTGACTACCTGAAAATAGTAAATTATAAAAGAATATAAAAATATTGACAAACACATTTAACATGTCCTATAAACAGTAATTAAGTTTATTCAATGTTTTTGAAAGTACTGTGTCGGAAGTAAATTCTAACGACTAGCTTACCTGAAAAATAGGCAAAAATTATAATATAAAGTAAATAATCGTATTGCAGGCGATTTACTCATTCCAAACATAGTCAACTTGAATTAAGCTGATATGCTAATATGTTTATCATTAATAAATATATTATTAAATAATTAATTCATTTTAAATGTATATGCTCGCAAAATTATATAATGACTTACAAAATTATAATGCGAACTAAATAGATATTATGGAGCTAAAAAAAGAATCTTAAATACTAAGACACACCTTGATAATAATGAGTCAAGGCCATCCTAGTGAAGGAATTGCAAAGAAATTGTTGTTTTATATACACGATCCTAAAGTTCAAAGCTTGGTGACAAAATTTCTTGATTTCTATTATCATTAGTCGCCAAATATTGGTGGATTTTGAAGCGGCCACACCTTAATTTGACATTATAAATTATACGTAATTTTTGATTCATACGAAAGCATTTGTAAACAATGAACGAGACCAGGGATATTTATAGCATGTGCAATCACAGTACACTTGTGATCTTATCAAACATTTGGCAATACTTGACGCAACTCAAGTGTTCAACAACAAATTTTGGCGTTGCTGTACGAAATCTTACACGTACTTAAAAAAAAGCCACTGCTAACTATTTAATCACGACATATTTGTGACGGTTGGTATTCCATTGATGAACCGTTTTTTATAGTGATCATTATGTAAGCTGACATCGAAAAAACATGCAACAAGTACATATTGCGAGCAAAATAAATAAGCTGAATATAACGTAGGAAAATCTTATTTTTTTAGGGTTCCGTATCTCAAAGAGAAAAAAAGGAACCCTTACAGGATCGCTTTGTTGTCCGTCTGTCTGTACGTCTGTCAAGACCTTTTCCTCTAAAACGTGTGAAGGGATTAAGCTGAAATTTTTGTCAAATACGGAGGTCAGTTACGTCTTGATGTCCCAGTTCTAAGTTAACGCAATAAAAAGTCATAGCCAATTATGCACAAATTTTATATGAAAACGTACTTTGTCGAAAACCAAAAACCTATCGGGTACTTCCCGTTGACCTGGAGTTGTGAAATTTGGCAAGAAGTAAGAACTTATAGCACATATATAGGAATAAATCTGAAAACTAGTAAATCTTAAGTAGATAATTGGAAAAATCATTATCAACTTATAACTGTAATTCGTTGCCTACTAAATATGTGTGAGCATCCGCTTATATAAGTTTGTCAACTTAAACGGCAGGCGTAAAATTACAATAATCTTCTATTACTTTTCATGGTCGTACTTCCCCTTCATGCGGAACCCTCGGTGTGCGAGTTGGACTCGCACTTGGCCGGTTTTTTATACTTTAAGGTACTTTAAGGTCGGCTAAACGTCCAGTCTAAGTCATTTTCATGAGTAACGACACCCTGCCACGATACGATGCGATAGACGTCTGCACTCAGGCTATACAGATCCGTAGCCTCCATCCTCCTTCCTATCACATTATTTATTTTTATTTATTATTATTTACTACAGTTACGGTCCTTGTGGGGTGGAGTATAACTCTATACCTATAATATATAGCAGATATAATATTTAACATATATAGATAAAGGAGTCACTCTAGAGAGTGACACCCTAATCTAGGGTAATCTGTTGAATCTAGAAGTTTGCTTTTACTTTTTTAAATTTTTTTATATGGCATGGAGGGACAAACGAGCAATCGGGGATATTTTCATGACTACCGACAGCCATAGACATAAGCATAGAAGCTATACAGATGTGCTGCCCTCCTTTCTCCTACCACCTCCTTAGGCCACCGGCTACTTACACTCTGCACGAAACGCGAGAGCACCTCTGTCACTTTACATTGGTCTCGTGTAAGCGAGAGATACCTGCTACCGGTTGTACCGGCCCGATTCGGCTACATGCAAGCATGCACTTATTTAAAACTTTACTTTACTTACTTTCCTTTAACGTCCCTCTTATAAGAAGATACAAAAGAAGTAGTACGAGGGATCGATACGCCGAGAGGTATCTTTTAAGCAAACAAGCCTTTCCCAACTTCCTTTAGAAGAAGCATACCCTTTTTGTATAGGCTAGAGGTCGAGTACCCTGTTCCTTAGGTGACTATGTGTAGTGAAACTCGAGGATTTTAGTAGGTATGAAGTACTGTGAGTTCAATCACTCGATAATGATTGAGGGCGATAATATTAGTGAGCAAATATGTCTCGCCAAAATTACAAAAAAACTTAAAACAGAGAGTTACCTAAAGGTAACAACTGGAATAAGCTTATAGTAAAAAGGCCTATCTCTTTTACTCCAGGCTTATTCAGTAAAAACAAGCGATATAATATACTTCAAATGATTAAAATATTAAACGAGAAAGTCTTGGGATGTTCTCAAAGCCATTTGCGAATTGAAATTAGAGATAAATATACTCGGCGTGACTTTGATTTCAATGAACATAAAAAGTTTTTAGCAGTCTCTAGAGTTCAGTTGGTATTACAAAACTAAACAGCCATTTAATAATATAATATACAGTATAAAGTTATAGTATAAAGGGGCAAACGAGAAACGGAGCCATTTTTGTGACTATCGACGCTAATAGATATCCGCATAGAGTCCCTTCTTCCCTGTCCACGTGCCATTGGCTACAACCCGCACGAGACGCGACAGCACAGCTATCACTTTACGCTGGTGTCGTGTGTACCGGCCCAATTCGGCTGCATACATGCATGCCGCGTGGCACCTCTTACTAACTTGTATAAAAATATATTTATCGACCATTTTATGGCACAGGGGGTAAAAGAGCAGTGGTGGTCCCGCCATTTTCATGACCACCGACGCCCATAGACATCCGCATAAAGGCTAAATTTGCGCTGCCCTTATTTCTCCTCTCTCCTAACATGGGCATAAAATAATTATAATACGATCACGAATCTTACTACCCTGAATGAGTGAGTCATTATAAATCTGCCTGGAGACAAAGCTTTATATTGTTCTAACAGTAAAACAGATGAATGCGTTTATGGTCATAAACAGGATACGGATCAACTGCTAAAACAGAACAACTTAACAAAACCCGCCTGACGACTTTACACTGGCTTATTCACGCTGTCATTTTCTAATGGCCCCGACGACGCCTAATGCACTCGAAGATATTAAAACTGTACCTGTATTTTATTTTAATTAAAAAAATTTAGATTACCTCTCGCTTACACGACACCGGCTAAAGTGACAGGTGTGCTGTCGCATTTCGTGTGGTGCCCATGGAGGTGAGAAGAGGAAGGAGGGCAACGCATCTGTATAACCTCTATGCGGACGTCTGTGGGCGTCGGTAGTCATGAAAAGGGCTCCAACTGCTTGTTTGCCCCTTATGTTATAAAGAAGTACCTGTAGTGGGTACCTTTTTATTAAAAATAAAATAATTTAAATAATTATGTATTACTAGCTGCGCCTCGCGGTTACACCCGCGTAAATTTCGATCCCGTGGAAAATCATTCCATGGCATCCCATAGGAACATTTTTTTGGAATTAAAACTATCCTATGCGTTAATCCCAGTTACCCTATATGTGTGTGCCAAATTTCATAAAAATCGGTTCAGCCGTTTTTGCGTGAAGGAGTAACAAACAAACAAACAAACAAACATACAAACTTTCGCATTTATAATATTAATAGGATGGAGCGCATACTCAAAGTTATTTCCAATTTCGCTCGTCAGTTCTAGTGCCTTTTTGTGTCAGGGAATTTTCATGTCATTGAGAATATAGCCTCTATACCGTCGTATTGCGGCTATAATGTATGATATACGTATTTTTAACGTCTTTGACATCTCACGAGTTACGTTGTATATTAAATTTTATGCTCGAATGAATGTCTGCTTTGAACGTTGCTCCACATTTAACTGACAGTAATTTGAGTTAAATGAAAAGTATTTTTACCCAACTACGGCGAATGAAAAAAGAGGGTCATAACTGTATCACATCATAATTTATTGACCGGTATGTATGTTTATCTGTTCTCCTGCAGCTTCTAAAATACTTATCATAATTTGACAAATATCTCAATTAGAAGCGTCTCAATTTATAGGATATGTAACTACATATTAAATTAAACCCATGAGAGGAAAAGATGAAGGAGGGTAACGTGTCTGTGTACCCCTTTGTGGATGTTTAATGGGCGTTAGTCATCGATAGAATCCAACTGCTCAATTGCCGCCCAAATAATTATCAAAATCAAATTTTGACATCTCTATAATGCAACTGTTTCATTGATATTATAGTTTAAAAGTGAAACTGATCCGTAATATAATGAATAATTTCATTTTAGTTCAGTTTCTGAATAATTTCAGAATTTTTTTCCCATCACACTATGTGGCTAATAATTAATTGAGTTTGTTTTACTTTTTAGTTCTCAAAATATTCGACATAATTTTAAGATTTTTTAAAGTTTCTTTATTATTATTATGAGGTTTTAAACTTAAAATGGGTTTTGAAATTATCACAAAAATATTGCCATCTCAAATAATAATAAATATTAACATAATATATCCTGTCTTCACAAAAGTAAATATATTTAATATTTATATAACTTAAGCAAAGATTAGTTGAAGTTATGTTACATTTATCCATTTCGACAGCGATCAGATTTTAATTAATTTTAACAATTCATTATATGTAATGACAATATTAACCGCTTCTATAACGTGACTAAACCATTCGACCTTACTGATTGTGTGGCAGACCGCCTGCAGTGTGTCTGCAATATTTAGTATATTAAATTTTATGGCTATATGTTACTATGTTACACTAGCTTTTACCCGCGGCTTCGAGCGCGTTGAAGTACTTTAATAAGTATCCAGGAACATTACACTCAAATAGAACTGCAATAGAATTGTAATATTGTAATATTAATATTTTTTTATCCTTGTGACAAATATTTTAATAAAAAGTATCCTATGTCATTTCCAATACCTCTAGGAATGTGTTTACCATGTTTCATGGTGATCGGTTGCGTAGTTTTGACGCGAAAACGTAACAAACAAACACACATTCACATTTATAATATTAAGAGGATACGTGGGTATGTTGTGGAATGTTTTGAAATATGCGACGGAGTTGGTGACAATAAAATTTATATTTTATAGCACCGTTATGTTATGAAATATATTTAAATAATGGCCTATCGACCACCTCCAGCTAGATGAGACGACGACCTCCGTATTATCAATTTTAGTTATTAAAAAAACATTGAGTTTACATCTTTTTGTATTTGTTTATCTTTTTATGTATGTATGCAGAATTACTGAGATTTTGTATATTATAATCTTTTTATATTTCCCCAATTTTTTAGGGTTCTCTAGTATCTCAAAGAGAAGATAAGAAACTTTTATAGGATCACTTTTTGTTCGTCTGCCTGTCCGTTTGTCTGTACGTATGTTAAGATGTTTTTAAAAGTAAAAGCTGATGTATTTATGTCAAATACTTGAGGTCTGTTACCTCCTGAGCTCTTGAAAAATTCACACTTATATGTTAATATTATAAAAAGGTATAGCTTTTTATGTATGAAATCAAAGTTTTTCTAAAACCTATTAAGAACTTCCTATTGACAGAATTGTAAAATTGCCAAGAACTAAGAACTAGTACACAATTAGGAATAAATCCTGCTAAATCATAATTATATCACTGAAAAAGTACGTAAGTTTTTTAAGAATAGGCTAAGTATGCATGAAAATATGAATAGGTATATTATAATTATTAAAAAGGATGTGTCATCGTATACCAGATGCATAACGAATTATCATAAAAGTTCGTTAAAATACAGAAGAGTTTGAGTCAAAATAAGCCAGTGGAATCTTTTTCCATTTACTTTACTCTTTAAGTACAAAAACTGGTCTCCTAATAATTCCTTTAATCAGTTTCGGAGATTATTGTCATCAGATTATTTTTGCGAATTATTTTCTTAACGAATATGTCTGCAATATAACATATCAGGCTAAAAACAATTTTAAAACGCCTTGGGATCACGTCACATGAGACTCGAAGTCGATGATCGGATCGGCTTAATTTTAAGACGATGCTGTTAAAAAATATTTTTATTTCAACAGTATTATCTTAGTAAGAGGTAGTGCCATGCTTGCAGCCTAATTAGGTCGTCTTGACCGGATCACTTCTCGATTACATGAAACCGCCACAAAGTTACTGTTATGTTGTATCTTTTCGTACGGTATCTGGACTTCTGGTGGCACTCAAAGGGAGGTGGGTAACACGACCTGATATCAGTTGTGCAAATATTTATGGTCGGGTGTCCTCAATAGCCAATACTTGCACTTTTGTCTCTCTACTATAAAAACATCAGCACTATCTGTGTCTACTCTTGCTCTACAAAGGCCTATTTCAGTGAACTTCAAGCCGTAGACTTACTGCTATTCGCATCTGAAATTGAATACAAGGCATTGTCCAATTTGGTAAAGCTTCAATCGACGTACTTATACAGCTCTTTACACTTGATATTATCATTATTATTTTCATTATTTCAAGGTTCACTGTTTTTATTAATTCTGCACTCTCTGTCCACCCTATTAAAGAATAGGCTTGAAGATATGTTATTCCTGTTGTTTAAATTAAGGTCTTACTGATTACAGCTCACATAGTTAAAGTATTTCGTTTCGCAAAGTGCGCTGTTCTGCACCGCCACTGCCCTGGGTGGGATTCGATGAGATCGAAATTCGTGTGTGTTGGACTCGCAGCTAAACCGAATAGCCACTAAAACCCCGCGCGTGATATCAGCTTACCATTGAACTTATCCATTGAGGTGCCACGAATCTATTAGCAATCCGGCACCACGGACCGGATCAGACACAGTGGTTCTATTCTAAAAATCATATCTACTGTTCTAAATGTATAAGGCATGAAGTAATATAAATATATGTTTGTAATATATTTACATTGACTACATAGAGGTATAAAGAAAGGACTATGTGTTGCCTATTTTTTAAAGAGGAAGATGACACTTAAAAAAATAATCGTCATGCTATGCTACACTATTATGCTTTCCAACAGAAGTAACTTATTTATAATGATGATGGAGTAACGCATTAAGGAAAACTGAAATCAAGATTAAACAGAAAAGATTAAATCAGTTGCAAGTAGGTAAATAAAAGGGTAAGCTTGCGTGCTGGGTCTTACTTCACACTTAATAATATTTAATTAAGTTTATCACGAAACGACCTACTTTGAACTATTTAAGCTTCGATAGTCACAAGGATAATGTGATCAACCTAATTTATAAAATACATGTCCACCACACCACATAGCTCTTTAATAATTATCTATTTTATATCGATTCTTGTATGCTATGAACGTGAGCGAATAATGATTTTTGTGTTGTACCTATGATTATCATACTTTTTAAAATTATTACATTCATAATTTTTTTGCGATTTAAAAAACATAAACGAAAAAAGTAGGTTGCAGTTGTGACACGATGCTTATATATTATATAAATTGAGTACCTAATACCAATATACTTGTTATTAAAAAAAAATATTCAATGAGGCGAAACTATCGTCTAGAAAGTGAAATAGTAACCAAAACGGATGTTTATGGACGTCGATAGTTATAAGCTCCGATTGACCTTTTGCCCACTTATAATACAAAAACGTCAAACTCTACTTACAACAATGTCAATGGAGCCGCTTAGGCCCCTGCCGTTCTGATCTATCGCATAAACAGTGAACCGGGAGTTGTCCTCGAGGAGAGCGCCTTGCCGGACATGCACGAAGCCTGTAGCCGACGCTACGGCTAAGTTCTCTTCTTCGGTCCAAAAGACAATCGCCGCGTTTTCGCCTATATCTGCATCTGTTGCCTGTAATGTTTTATTTTATTACTATAAAGTGGCCATTTTTATTCTGGAATATGAAAAGTTTTAGTTTTATTTGATTCTGAATTGTTAATTTCAACTTTTCACAAAGTAACATTAAGCTCACCTTTAATTCCACCAGAGATCTCGGTAAGATGGTTTCTTCCAACTCCTGCGTGGGATATCCAACGTAAATAGGCTCCTCCTCTTTACCAACGAACACGGGATTGTTATCATTGATGTCAATAACAATCAGATTCACCAAACTCCGCCTCGAATTGTACAGAATAGTATCGGTTAGGATCCACGATTTAGACCCGTAGTCATAAGGACCTAGATTCCGTGGTAATTCAACGGATCTTTTGCTTCTTGATGTATCGCCTTCACATTCTAAAACCAGCTCAACTTGAACTTGTGATACAGCCATAAATGCTATCGATTCATGCTCTCGATCGATGGCTACGGTATGTAGCCCTTCATTGTCCACGTACAACCAATTTTGATCTCTAGGCCAATGGTTGGTGAGTTTATATTCGCAACCTTCGTGTGTTTCGCCTAGTATGACCAAGTTACGATGTGGTTCCTCTTCCAGCCGCTCGATGACTATGAGTGGTGGCAGAACTTTGTCTGTGTTACATACTGTCACAGCATCAACCCACAGCGAGACCTATAAAGAGACAACGATTATCGATGAAATTGTAAAAGATGATATTACTGCATTTTAACTAAATCGCGTCACGTGGCATACAGCTAGTCATGTTCACATCTGTGTGGATCGGGTGTAGCAAGGTTATTCGTATCTACAGAGTAGATGTTAAGGTCTGAATTTGCCCAATTATACGCTTATAAAGAGGTAAAGTATGCAATATTGTTTGTAGGGGTTAGTAGTTATTTTTCCGATCATGGAATTATTTTCACTTATAGAAAGATACAGTATTCATGTGTAACAAAGTATGTATCTTGTAACTAGCTGTGGCTCGTGGTTTCACTCGTGTAAAACCTGTGTCGATGGTACTATTTTATGTTTGGTAATGAACGCATCGGGCACGGCTCGTCGTCTACAAAAACACTAAAAAAAGCTTCTTTCAAAAAAAAAAAGCAAACGAATTCACACCACTTTACTTAATTGTCAATTTGACATCATTTTAAAAGAAGAGTCCGTATTGTGTTATCATAGACGTGCAATCTAATCATGGAGCTAAAACAGAATCTAATAGTGTCAAGCGTCAGTCATTCACATTTCAATGTTATCTACGAAAACAGTTTTCGCCTCGGCCACTCAGTTAGAGAATTATCTCAGTGAGCTGCCTGAGGCATTATTTGGGTCTAATGTTGTCACTTGACATTTGTGTATCTTAATGGCGATGTAAGGTGCTATAAAACCACCTACGTACATGTCTCGGAGGTATATAAAGATGTCAGGAGGTGCGAATGTTGCGCTGATTCATTTAAATGTGAACTTTTTTATGCGCTCGTACTTTTGTAATAATGTGAAATGGTCTATCTGACGTGCAATACTGTGAGGAGGTTCGCTATCATTTTTCCTGTTCAGAATCTGTGTCATAGATTTTGGTAACTAAATTATTAAAAATATATTAACTATATAATGTGCCGACGACAATTTTCATTATTACATTTTACACTTCTTTCGCTTACACTTCTAAAATCTACAATTCATCTATAATACAATAGAAATTGTATATAAATATCTATAACCGTAACCTTATATTTTGTTTATAAAACATTGTGTCCATGATTAAAATTTAAAATAACAATAAAGTCTAATGATGATGGCACAAAATACATTTATTTCTGTACACCATCATCATCAAAATGCTTTTATCCGTCTACTGCTATCACAAGACCTTTTCCTTACACGGATGATCTTTGAAGGTTTCCTGTATTTTCTGAAACACTAAAGTACTAAAACTATTATTAGACCTACAAAGTTAATTAATTACACAACGTTAGCCGAGATAAGGGACCTGACTGTGTGATAACAAAGCCTAGATTTAATTAAGAAAGTTTAGCTTTGTCTATTACTAAGCCGGATTGTCGTCAACAAAATATTACGTAAAATAGTTTTAAAGTACTATACTAACTACACTGCATGACATTGTTTTAGTCTGGTGTTTATACTGTGAGGTTTTTAGGTATTTGTTTTAACGGATTTTATCACGGTTTATTTAGGTAAGTATTTCAGAACCCGTCGGGGTTGTAAAATACTTTTATATTTTAGAAGCTTTATAGCGCCCACGATCACGTGTGGACTTAGTTAGGTCAGTGGTTGTTGTAAATCACCTAAAACGATGGCTTTGTAAAATACTAAAATAAACCGCGACAAAATAAATCTATTAAAATAGTTATTATATTACAATGTGTAACATCCGCGTAGACTTAAGAAATCATAAATCTTCTATACAAAAATAAATGTAAATTATATTTTTTAATGTATATAAATGAAGAATGTATAATGAAGAAATGAATGAGGCCCGCTGAGTTTGTTTCGCCGGTTCTTCTCAGGACAGGGCTAGGGTTGAACCGGTGGTAGATGGAAATTTTTGACGTTCAAAAAGCAATTTTTCAAATTCTATTTTGAATAAAAATATTTTGATTTTGATTTTGATTTTGATTAAGTCATAATAATCTTTCTCATAGACATGCTCTTGATGACGAGTATTAAAGTGTATGGACACGTAGCCTTTATACTATAAAAAAAAACTTTTTTTCCTTATTCTGATTATGATAAACTTAAAAATTGTAAATATCTATTTCTTATTCCTTTCACGAAGGTCAAATTCATATTTTCAATGCATCATAAAAAAAAACTTAATAAATTTAATTTATACAGGGTTAAATATAATTAACGCAAGACTTCTTGCAGGCAGCATGTCTACATCAATACCAACAACATTTGTTCTACGACTTTTGAAAATTAATAGTTTTTAAAATTTTAATATTCCCATACAAAATTAATATATTGCCTCTGAACTATCATTTAGTCTGCGTGCGGCTAAGAAAATAGCGCGGGAAACGCGGGCGGCAAGATAGGGGCTCCCGCGCGTCATTCTTAAAAGATACAGAGTAATAAATAACAGAGGGTGCAAACATTTTCTGTTTTTATTTTTTTTGTGCTATTTATCTAGATTCGTAATAAGTCGTAGAACAAATGTTGTTGGTATTGATCTAGACATGCTGCCTGCAAGAAGTCTTGCGTTAATTACATTTAACCCTGTATAATCATCAATATAAATATTTATAGATTCAATTTTTTACGTAATTCATTCACGACTATTATACATTTTATTATATTATTGTTTTAATTATGAATCATGTATTTGAAATAATAAATGTAATATTATTCATTATTAAAATATCTGACATAATTATCGTGTATATGACATTCTATTTTTATATCTAGATCATTATTAATAATGCGAAATTTCGCATTTATTGCACTGATTTTTTGAATATTGAACCATCTATCATTTTTATGCACATCTAGGACTGGAGCTCTACAAAATGAGGTCATAGCCGATTTTTATGTGCAGCTATAGTTTTATAATCACAAGGACAAATATCGGCTTACGTTATTAATTTCATAACAGGTAAGATATAAGATTTTTTTTTACTTTTCACTTTATGAAAATATATTTAGGTAAGATTATTTTATCTTAGTAAGAGGTATAGGTCTAAGAGAGGTTATCGTGTATGCGAGATTAAACAAAGTACCTAAAAAGACACCTGAACAAAATGGGACAAAACTCCTCTATCACTCCGTCTGAGTTATAGGAATGACCTTACCTCCGCAGTAGCACTGACTGTGTTGACAATAGCGGTAGCCGTCACTTGGAAGTTGTAGCCGCCGCTGGCCGCCGGCGCCGACAATATTATCTCGCCCTCGTTGTTCACCGACAGGCGTTCAAGGAGATATTCTGAAAAATTCATTAATCAATGAACTTTTATGGACGTGGAAATTACTCTTTTACCCTCTTTACCCTCTTTGGTTAATTAGGTTAACTAGTTGGTTAAATAGTACACGGTCATTATAGATAGTTTTTAGTCTATATTAATTTCACGGCGATAAGCTAGGAGTTGTCACATGTCATCCATCCACAGGTCGTTCTGACATTGATCCCTTCTTTGCGATCAGATGCGATGGCTAACCATAAGCTACCACAGTACTGAACAGGTTTATCAAAAGTCAAAGAAACAAAACGAAACGTGATGCAGTCATCATAGATAGGGCGGTCTCTCGAGTCTATTCTCTACTCTTGAGCCTCGATTTGGTAACAATGCACTATGGTAGTGCAAGAACGGACAAGAAAAGTCGTAAATATATGTAGGTACATACAACATTTTACGAATATTTGAATGCGTATAAATGTAATTTGTGTCACATTAAAGGCGTATCAACGCCTGATGAAATATTTTATTAAGCACACGGTATTTACGGGTCACATATTGGTGATTAAATTGCCGAAAGCTTTGATTGCTTTTGGGTTTCTTTTTTATTTCATGTACGGTTTATTTAAACGTTACTATTTGTGGACATAAGTGTTGCATAATTTATTACATTAGATGGAGAACATTGGTCACATTCTAGGAGATGACCGATGATGCTTAAGATACCTATTTAGTATATCTGCTGCCTTCTCCTAGTAGCTGTCACAAGTCATCCGTGATCGTCCTGTCATTGATCCCTATCTATGGTTAACCATAAACTACGGCATACTTCAATAAGAATGTCTGCGGTGAATAAAGTATCTAAATTGTTCTAAAAGTTCGAGCTAGTCTACTAGTTACGGCTTCGTAGCAACCAAGTAGACCATTAGGTGCCTAGGATGTTCGTTTCTGTTAAATTTACTTACCTGTGTTATAAATGCGGTTGTTTTTCTCTCAGGTAACATTACAATTTAGCACAAATATAGTTTACAAAATGGAATAACATAAAATTTACTTTCGTCCCGGGACTCCAGGGTTACTAGAAGTTTCGCAGGTTGTTGGCCTTTTTGAGAATAAAAAATCTTGAAAATTCCTGATTCGTATCAGACCGGAAATACCGAGAGTGGCGTGAATACCGGTTTCACAAGAAGACAGTGCGCGGGAGGGATTCCCCTTAAAAGTAATGAAGTTAGGAAAATCAAAGATGGTGATGATGATGATAGTGAAGATGGTGGTGATAGTAACAATGAAGGAGACAGTAGCTTTCAGAATTTCGGAATAAATTTTGGAAAATATACAATTAGACCATCAAATTGGGTCGCTATATACGTACCATTATCCAAGACAAGCGAATAAGTTATAGGCTCCCCATTATCAGCTGTGGCCTGGACCCGTCCCACAGCCCCCGTCTGACTGACGTCTGTTCGCAGCGTGTACGAGGGTGACGAGAATGTGACAGTTGGCAACACGGGCTGCTCTGTAAAGAAATCAAAATCTTATTATCATAATCACTTGTTGGCTTGAATATCGGGAGAATTTAATTTTTAAACAAACATTTATATCCTATGTTTGTTTCAAACGAATAGTCGGAGCTCTTACTAGCGATGCCCATAAAACTCCATAAAATGGTTAAGCAGATGTTGTCCTCCTTCTCTTGCGCAACGCGTCAGCATAGCTGTTACTTTCGGTCTGTATCGCGGTGTAATTCCAATACGTTAGTCTAGTCCAATAGTAAATAAAGACTAAATACCATAAGGGCTTAAGTACTAGACGAAGGAAGTTTGTCTATATTGCCGTATAGAACTAAGCAATGTTATAATATTTAGTTTTTTCTTATATATATACATAGTAACACGTATAAAATGCCATGATCTAAGTGGGATTCGAAGTCACAATCGTTGGCGTAGCAAGCGTGTTTTACCGTTAGGTTACCAAGTGAGCCAAATAACCAATAATACCAAATAGGTCGGCAAAATATGTAGTAATATAATATTATAACGTAACTGAAAAAGAATTTATCACTATTAAATGCCCGAAAAAATATTTAGTAGCTCACTTCAACGGGTCAAAAAATAGCGGATTTCGTCTATAAAAGGATCTACTCTATTGCCTAGAATTATTGAACTGCATATACCGCTTAAGTGCGAGAGAAAATCTACGTTTGTTCGGCGTATCCCACTTATAATAATAACCATGCGGTTTTTTTTATTTATTCAATAGATATGCACAATGCACATACAGTTTTCATATTTTCTTGACAAATAATGTGTAATTATTAACTCATTCTAATTATTATGACACACGCACGCGGTTTTTTTTATTTATTCAATATTTATTTATTCAATAGATATGCACAATGCACATACAGTTTTCATATTTTTTGACAAATAATGAGTAATTATTAATTCGTTCTAATTATTATGACACACGCACAAGGTTTTTTTTATTTATTCAATATTTATTTATTCAATAGATATGCACAATGCACATACTGTTTTGATATTTTTTGACAAATAATGTGTAATTATTAATTCGTTCTAATTATTATGACACACGCACAAGGTTTTTTTTATTTATTTAATATTTATTTATTCAATAGATATGCACAATGCACATACAGTTTTCATATTTTTTGACAAATAATGTGTAATTATTAATTCGTTCTAATTATTATGACACACGCACAAGGTTTTTTTTCCTTTATAGGACGAAGGGTCGAAACGAAAATTCGAGACTTCTCGTTTGCCCTATAAATGAAAAAAAAACGGAACCATTTTAAAGACTACCGACATAGACATCCGAGTTGAGACTTTGCCCTCCGCCCATGGCCCACTAGCTTACATTACACACCGCACGAAACGCGACAGCACTGCTGTCACATTATCCTGAATAATACAAATAATTCCCTTAGGATACGTGGGATTTTACGTGGGTAATATAGGTACTATACGTTTTCTAAATAAACTTTTTTTAAACTATGCCTCTAGAGCTTTTTCTTTAACGTGAGGAAAACATCAGCACATCCTGGGTGGGCATATCGATCAGTGTCAATTCTAAACTCCCTAGTGGGAGAACCCCTACTCCACTAAAACCTCACAGAAGCCCTCAGCTCGCCCCGGATGTGTTGGCGACAGACTCATGCCTCTAGAGCTGTAATTTACGACGTCAGTCTCTACATTGACGTCAAATTTTAGGAATATCCTCACAGCAGCAATGACTGATAACAATGAATGCTGATCGTCACATGTGGTCGGAATATTTGGTGAATGAGTCATCGAAGTTTCTGGAAATAAAATTAATTATTTTCTCAGTCCAATTTATTGGTCACCTGCGCCGCGGGTACAAACATGTCCAATAAAGTAAACACTTATTAATAAACATTATATTAACTTTATCCAAGGATTAACCTAGTTATAAACTGACATCTGTCAAATTCCATAATAAAAAACACGAACAGTATGGAATGTGACAGAATTCAGTTTAATCCTTGGTTAAAGTTAATCTATGTTTATTGATAAGGGGGGGAGAGTATATACATCAAGTTATACGTCACGAAGTAACTGACCTGGGGTCTAAAAGCAGGTACATTCCGGTACTTTTTATAGTATTAGGGGAAAGACGTGTCTTTGGAGCTTTGTAATGACCGCCAAAACCCGTATAAAACCTCAAAAGTGTTACTGATATTCTACCCTTCTTCCCTCCGTCCTACAATCGATCACCGAAAGCACAAATCGTGAAAGCATAACTGTTACTTGATGATATCATGTAAGTGAGAGGTTTGTGTCCCTGATCATCATTACTACCTAACCTTTTACAAAAAATTACATAAATACGTATTGCGATGTCAAGTGAAGGAACTTTAAATGGCAGGAGGTTAGTTTGACACTCGGCAGAAAAGAGTTATAGAGTTGCTAAGTGTTAGAGCGGATGTCATGTTTTGCAACTTTTTCTATCGTAAGCAATAAGGAATAAAAGAAAAAAATCTCCGTGCAGTTTATGATGATCCTGATGATGGCACGTCGTGGATGTCATTAAATTAAACCGGTAATTACGGCTGAATCTTGAAAAACCTTATCTAATATGACTAATATTTTATCATGTCGTAAATGTACATTTACATCATAATTAAATATTAGTCATGTTATACACAATATGACACTAACGAAACAATAAAAGAAGTTGTTGCTACTATTAATCTTTTGTTGTTATTGCATCGGTGGGCAGCCTAGGAGCTGGAGTGTATAAATTGTCTACAGATGAGGATTCCGAAGATCCACGTGACTAACTTCTAGAAAGAAAACCTTAGCTATCTCGTCAACAATTACAAATGTATGATGATCACCACGCTCACGCGTCGCATTAATCAACTTTATACTGAAGAGGGGCAATGGAGCAATCTTTCAATGAGTACCAGAACCCATAAACATCCGCATAGAGGTCGGTGTTGTATGGTTTTAGATACACATTTGCCCACAACTCGAAGGATAAGCATAAGTAAGCATGGCTCTGACAGTTATGCCAGCAAATGTCGAGCTTCATACTAATTTTGCAAGGTGTAGGTATATAATTTAAAATCATCCGGTCTCCTATAAAAATCCTAAGCGAATGGAAAAATTATGTTAATCATTATTAATACCGTTGACAACTTGTCTTTATGTCGAGTGGATATTTTTATTTCCTAATTAAGTGTATTTCCGTTATGTCTATCGAGAGATGTTAAAAAATTTGCACGGCAACACATAGCTGCTAAACAAGTTATAGGCCATAATTAAATAAACATCACTGTCATTATAACTGACACGAGCCTTCATCTGCCGTGTAATTATTCTATCCAGACAAATTATACAATTACTAATAAACTTTTATTACAACACATATGTACACTACGGTTATAGTAGGTAGGTTCGTTCAACCCACTCATGACTGAATATCATCAAATAAACATTTCCCCTGATCAAAAACAAGGGATTGTGTATATAATAATATTATTTTTCAGAATTTATTTTTAATTGTTCAATCACTGTGATCTTCTGATGCCAATTGATTGTCTGTCCCATTTTTTGGTGGTATCGGATATGGCTGGCGAGACCAAACTTTGCATAGTAGTAAGAGGTAGTGCATGCATGCATGCAGCAGAATGGGCTGGCACGATTGGGGATGTATTTCTCGCTTACACCGTTTTCTTTTCGTGCGGTGTGTAAGTAGCCGGTGGCCCATGGAGGGGGGAGAATGAAGGAGTGCAACGCATCTCTATATCTTTTTACAGTTGTTTCAGTATTTGTATAGTTTTAAGTGAAAGGCTTATAACAGTATTTAAGTTTATCCCTGCAGTAAAATAGGTCTACGTTCCATTTTTTGTACCCTTGAACCTATTTCTGTATGTAATTATACTTTACGAGCTCTCCACGTTACTATACTAAGGGTAATCCGTTGTAAGGCTAAGTAAATTTAATAATTAGGACGCTAAAAGTTTTACGTATATTAGAATTAATACCTAGGCGCCTTCTAAATGTGTCTAATTAACTAAGTACCTACGTATCTAACAAAGTGCTTGGATAACAATCCTTTTATAGAAAATATCATTTAGATTTCATAATATTTTTATAGCTTAAAATCCAAGTTATAGATGTGTTACTACCGCCGTCTATATACATCTACAGTACCACCTGCTTCGCCTTAAATTGAGGTTAATATAATATAATACAGAGAGATAGAAGCTAGTTGGTTTGATCGTTCAACATTTTTTTAAAGCTTAGGAGGCAAAAGAGGAGTCGGAGACTTTGATCACTACCAACGTCTATAAACGTGCATAGAGGCTGTATATCCTTCTACGAGTTACTTCTGCATCTTTCACCAGTTACTTCCCCGGTCGTATCGGACTAACTCAGCTGCAATGCTCAACACCACTTTCTAGTAACTCAATTGTATGTTGTTGGTATGGGAACAGTGAGCCATCGTAGAAACATCCCGGCTAATGTTTTATAAATACATCACGTACGAACGGAAATTATATAAATGATACGCTTTCATTGATTTATCCTAACGCGGTTGGAATACAAAAGACAAGTAAAATTTTGCGTAGCAACTTCAATGTCAGTATCAAGTATCACCCCACTGCACATCTCAACTGAGAACATTTCCCTAAACAAATGCTAAAATAATTAAATCTTGTTATTTGACGATTATTATACTATGATAATTTCCATTAATAATAATACAAATAATAATATTTAATAATATACCGGTCCCTTTGATCAAAATAGATCGTGATAAATTATTTTGATAATTGTAAAGTATTTTTATCTTTAGATTACTTGCACTTCCTTGCACTGTCATACACGTCACGTAAATATATTTACCGTTAAATTTTTATTCTAAAATTTAACTCCGCTTTTGAAGTCGATTTTCTATATAAATGGTTGAGAACACATTTTAATAAATTTATAATCGACATTTTATTCGCTTTACAGCGTTATTCGCTCGTCAACTGTCAAGAGTTTAAACACGATAGACTTTAAAATATCTACTTTAAACACGATAGACTTTAAAATATCTATTTTAAACCCGTCAATTTAAGATCAATAAACGTTAAGTACCTGTGGGAGAGACTGTCAAGAGGAGGACGGAGTTCGCTTCAGCGGCGTGTAACTCTAGGGGCATAACTGCTATGTTGTTGGGAATTGTGACTGACACTGCTGGTGAGACAGTAACTACTCCGTCCACGTTGGCTGCGCTGAACAGCTGGGCGTATTCTGAAAATTAATAAATAAATTATTAATTATAATAAATTAATTAATGTAGAAATACATGGTGGATGCAGGTGTGCTGTAGTGTGTTGCTGTTACTAGTGAAGTAAAGAAAATAAAAGCGCCTTAAAATTTTAAATAGCAAAGCA
>LUGF01042093.1:127066-145137 GCA_001625245.1 Calycopis cecrops
ATTTTAAAATTTAACTCCGCTTTTGAAGTCGATTATAAATGGTTGAGAACACATTTTAATAAATTTATAATCGACATTTTATCATCTGTCCAGAGTTTAAACACGATGGACTTTAAAATATCTACTGTAAACCCGTCTATTTAAGATCAATAAACGTCAAGTACCTGTGGGAGAGACTGTCAGGAGGAGGACGGAGTTCGCTTCAGCGGCGTGTAACTCTAGGGGTATAATTGCTATGTTGTTTGGAATTGTGACTGACACTGCTGGTGAGACAGTAACTACTCCGTCCACGTTGGCTGCGCTGAACAGCTGGGCGAATTCTGAAAATAAATAAATAAATTATTAATTTTAATAAATTAATTAATGTAGAAATACATGGTGGTTGCAGGTGTACTGTTGTGTGTTGGTGTTACTAGTGAAGTAAAGAAAATAAAAGCGCCTTAAAATTTTAAATAGCAAAGCACGGAAATAACTCTTTCTCCAAACATTTAAGTAGTTTATAATTGTCATAGTCTATGATAATTGTCTTTTTATTTGGTTTGAGATAATTGCACTCTAATTAGCTAATTTAAAACTTAATTATTTTGGGATATCTCATGAGAATTGGACGACACTAGTCACACTACTCCTGCTTAATAGGTTGTCTTTCGTTTTGTTTCCACAAAGCCTTCGAACGTACCCACCTATAAATAAAATATAATAAAGCAATATATCTAAATTTGCCTCTTAGGTTGCTAATAGGCTAACTGAGATTTTAATAGGATCGGGCCCTAAGGGTCTTCGCTGCGGACGCCCGTGTGGTTCAGTACAATAGCGTCCGATCCCCGCGATAAAACCCTTTTGTATGATAGACCGGGCGTCTGCTTAATGCAATCAACTTCAAAACCGCTCAACACAATCAGAAACATAATAATCATGATAGTGGGTACATTGTTATGGATAAACAAGAAAAAACAGAAATGTTTTGAATTTCATTGTGTTCGTCATCGTAGGATGTGAACAATAGATCTAATATGATTAAAAAGTCTTCAGAAGATTTGATTTGAAGAAATGTTTCCGAATTTCAACGCGCTTCGTTATTCGGTAGGAAATAAAATTAAATATGATAATGATTAAAAATCTTTACGGGGTCGTGGCATAAAATTTTGAATGCCCATAGGCTCTTCGGACGTCGCTATTTCTATATACATTTAAATGAATCTCTGGCTATTTCATTATAATTATTACGGAAGGTATATTATATAATCGGTAGACGTAAAAAGTTGTAATATTTCATCGTGTGTTTTGAACCAATAAACTGTTATTACTAATAACAGTGTAGTGATAGGAAGTTGGTGTTGTAACGTCTTTGAGAGTAAAATATATTATGCCCTGCTAAATTGGCTAGTGTCTATAAAATAACTAGGAGACTGTTTAGGTACTAAAAACCCAAATCTCTTAAATTTTTTAATTTCCACGAGAATTAAAAATAAAATTTGGTTGTAGTGAGTAAATATATCTGATAACGCAACCATTAGCTACATATTATTACATTTAAGTTCTTTACATCAACAATATAAAATATCTCTCAAACAGAAAATCCTAATTTGTCTAAGAAGACATAAATGTCACATACCTCCTGACAGATGAACATTTAAGCCCCTGTGATTTAAAAGCGTAATTAATTCGTGTTGCACGACATTGTCTTGTAAATGTCCTATGTATAGCACTTTGTCGAAAGAAACTCTGTTTTCCACCGTAGAACCTGGTAAAGAGACATTTTTTCTTTTGTTAAACATGATAGTAATTATTATTAAAGTTATACATAATTGTAACATTTTAAATATAGGTAAAGACAAGAACGAAAACCACAGTAAAAATATAATAAAATGAGACAAGTTATTTTTTAGCCTGTTTTTATTTTGAAGTAGGGTGAAAATTGGTGAAAAATGAAAAAATACTTTTCTAACGTCAATAATAAAATCTGCTATGATAAATTTGTTAAAAATGTATTAGATATAAATAATATTATCTTCGAACATTTTCCCTTTCAAATTACTTGCCTCATGTCTTTGATCATACTCCTTTATCTTTGCCTAAAATAAACATCTTTTATTTATGCGCATTATACTACGGTTACCTGATACAATTTCAATAATGATAGTTGCCCTTGTGCTAACATTGTTGCTATTCGAAGCTCTTATTACCAAAATAAGAAAATTATTATTCTCAATAACTTCATTTGGCAATGAACCGGATAATACTAGTGCTACTGGATTTTCTGATTCGTCGACTGAGAACCACGTAGCACCATCTGAAATAATGTTGCCAAGTGTTAATCTCAATATTTTATTGTTGCCTCAAAAGCTGCGTCCAAAAATGTAATTTTTAATCATAATTGAAGTTTATTAAGTTTTTTCAGAAAACAGCAAAACCTAAATGATTTTGAAAGAGATTTTCTCAGCATGTTCTCATTCTACAAGTAAATCCACAGAAATGTAATAAGATCCTTCATGATAATTATAATAATGGCATTGAAAGTTAAGTCATTTTTCTATCAATATTGTTATAGTTAAGAGTGTAATGATAAAGTAATTAAATTTGTAATTCCAGTTGAAGTTGAACTGAAGTCAGTTTCAATAAAACTACTTTACGGAATTCATCGCTGTTCATTTAATTATTTTACAAGCTCCACCCGTGACTATGGTTGCTCTAAAGCTTCTGAAACAACGGGCTTGTAAAATCTATATTTATAAAACTCAAACGTGACATAGCCATCTATCAACGCACAGCTCAAACCACTGGACGGATCAAGCTGAAATTTGGCACCCAAGTAGATGTCACGACGTAGGCATCTGCTAAAAAAGAATTTTTAGACATTCAACCCCTAAGGCTGTGAAATAGGGTGTTGAAGTTTATATGGATTTCGCAGTTGAAACCGCGGGGCACAGCTAGTAATTAAATAAACAGCCATAAATTCCGTTACAGTAGTTTTATTGTGATGAGTAATACTAGCGTAAACTAAACACTTATACAATAATATAATACCTAATTTTCTTTTAAAAGTTCAAGAATCAAATAAAGATGTTAGAAGAAATAATTTTACCTCCTTCCAATGAAAACCGCACGGTGTCATCGTACCCATCACTTAGAATTATCTCTGAATTGTACACCAAGCCCTCTGATTCTGAAAATAATACGACGTAGAAGGGCTCGCTGAACCTCAGATCTGATAAACCTGTTTCATCTTCTTTAATCTCCAGTATTATTGTTGTACGGGCTTCACTTGTAATCGTTCTTGCTTCTAAGACGAAAACTACAACATTCAACTCGAATTCTATTTCAATGCCATCTCTCTTTTCTATTTTGATTATTCCATTTTCGGTATACGCCTGAAAATAATTTGAATAATCTACAGAACTAAAATTCGTTATTTCTTATTGAAATATCTACGATAATATTCTAAAATAGGGATATAATTACCTCCAAGTATCTCTAGTGTGACGCCATCTGGATGTGGTTGTAGAGATATTGAATCTATAGTAACAACGCCCCTTTCAATGTAGCCGTTGTAATAATTTTGAGAAAACGCTAAGCTAGATCCAGGGACATCATCTGTAAAAAAATGGTTTTAATACGTTTAGTAGTAGTAGTACGTTTAGTAGTTTCACGGTGTGTTAAAATTAAAAATAGAGTTTTCAAATAATAACAATTTATGTATGTTAATTTATAGGCTATTTGTCACATTATCTTGTTAGAAATATGAAACATTAGCTAACAGACGTCTTATCAGTATTGGGAAATATGTTGTCATGGTAACTTGTAATGTTATGTGGTCGAATTGTCAACCCGATAATCTACCCTACAAATGAAAATATTGTATTTCATATTGAGATACCGACTGGAGACTACAGCATTATATACATTGATAAATTATACCCTGTATTATTCTGATGTATAAGCTATATTATTTTAAAGTTTCATAAAAATCTATTCAAGTTTTTACGTGAAAGAGTAACAAACATCCATACATCCATCCATACTTATACATTTTCGCGTTTATAATATTAGTAGTTTATTTATATGTCAGGTCATGTTTTATTATTATCATTTCATTAGGTCAGGTCAGGTTTTATATCATTAGGTCATTAATCATTATTTATTCATCATTATAATTAGGAAATGTGTATATCACACACGCTGTGAAATTGCCCACAACCGATTGCCACATGCCACAACCTTGTAGTACGCTGTAGGACACTAGCCTTGCTTGCTACATATACAAAATTAAAATGTTAAAAGATTATTAAGAGTTAAATACCTATTCGATACTTAACTCAACCACCACACAAGTGCTTAGTTAATTAATTACCGCTAATCGGAAAATCTAAAATCGAACCTCGAAATACATTTGATACCTAAGTTCTTGAACGATCGAATTGAATCGGGATTTTTATTGGAATCTGTAACCCTAAGTACATTTTTTATAATTATTGGCAACACGTACGAATAAGTTTAATGTATAATTAATATAACTAACAATTAATGTACAAATCAAAAAAATACCAATATTTATGAAGGTATATTAACAGCAAACGATATGGTCAAACGAAGACAATTATTTTGTAATGTCTGTATAACCATTATCTTGATATATCTGTTGCCTTCTAGAAAACAATACATATGAAATTCATTAAAAACTTGCCCTCTCCCTCTAAAATGTTTAAGAATATACAAAATCGATCCGTGTTCCTTCCATTTGAAACGCAATACTAAATTATTATTAAGATGATTTATTACGCATCCGTAGCATCTGGCTTACATTTTGATATATGTATTGAGAATACAAATGTTTGGAAGACTGTTTCCTGTTATTTCATATTTTCACCGAATCTTGTCAAACAAACGGAAAGTGATCCTGGAATACTCGTTATTATTGGGATTTTGATGTTCGTGCCCGACACCACACTTTATGGCTTTACGTAGTTGATAAAGCAAACATAGCCGGCTATGGTGGAGCTCGGTGGTAGGGCTTACGACACGAGGTTGTACTCAATAACCACGTAGACTAGCGAGTGTCCCGAATTTTGACGAGTACACTTCGACAGTCAGCTAGTCCGTCTCCTAATTGACCGCAGCTAGCTCCACAGTAGGGTCGTGGTTTCACAGGACAAGCAAGTCAATTTCGGACAAAGCAGAGAGTTTCCTATCTTCCTCTTTTGTCCCTTGGCGCATAAACACCTTCTTCTCCCAGTCTTTATTCCTCTCTATTTATAAGCCGTCGGTTTCATTGGCTTCACACAAAGTATCATCTGGGTGAGAGAGTGCGTTGTATGATGCAATATATTCCAATTAGTATTTTGTTAACATTTAAAACTTAAGTGTTTTTAATTAATTAAATTTGTACCTTTGTACATTTTTTAATGTACTGTTTCCAGTGTACATTAACGTTTCGTACATAATGTATGAGGTCAAAGTGTGTGTAATAAAATAAAAGAATTCTTTGAAATTATTCCAAATACTTTTGCGTGATGCATGCAAAACAAATTCCAAATTGGATTTATGAAAACGACATACCTATTAAGTATTATTTCATTTTCATAAATTCAACATTTAATTTTTATGAATTTGTCGTTATGATAACACAAAAAGTAGTCATGTAACAAAAACTCGTTTAGATTTTAAAATAATTAATAACACTAAACCTAACCTAACTTAAACCTGAATACCTGATATATGAAATCACATTATATACGTTAGCTAAGTTGCATTTTAGACTTTGAAAATGCAATATTTACTTAAAAGCTACTAGGTTTATATTATTTATATTAATTTGTTCTTTATGAACTCTGAAATGCTAGATGTATTATTAGAACACTGATGTTTTTAGCAACTTTGTTCAGAATTCTGAGAAAAAAATATTTTCTTAAAAACTGTCAGTGCATATCTTTTGAAATACATCTAATTAATCAAAATCATATGAAATGAATGTTTAGAGATAAAACTGTTCTTACACCAAACATATCAAAAACACATGTCATCACGCTAGACATATCGTAAGAAATTCACTTGAGATGCTATGATTAATTACAGGTTCTAGTCTCAAGTGATTTAAGTCCGAGTCAGTGATCCCCGACTAGGCTGTTCCGTTCAAATAAGACATTGACCCTTACCAATACTTGATTTAAGTGTATTCGAAATATTTTTATACAATTATTGAATTCTACACTAAATCGGAATACTATAGTCAAATCGATAAACTCGTAAAAACAAAACCAGTCTTGACTTTTCCTGTTAGTAAGAAGACAGATCCGGACTCAAACAACACAGTAACTCGATTTGTGCATTTTGCGTTTTGTACATTTTGCGATTTGTACTTTTTGAGAGCGGTGCTCATTTTGCGTTTTGTACATTATGCTCCGAAGGGCTATAGACGTATAAATTTGAATGTAACCACGTACAGACGGTGTTTCATTAATTTCCTGATCCTTCATTATAAAACAACGAGTTTTCTTTGCAGAACTTTACGTAGATACGTCGAAGAACTGTGTAAAAAAGGGAAAGTTTTTTGATTACGCTCGGGAAAATTTCTGTTCCTCAAACTTCGAGCAGCATCTTCGTGTAATATCAGGTTTGAATGGGTTATTATTATTGTAAGCCTACGATGATATAAACCATTCATCATCCTCATCATCATCATCATCATCATCATCATCGTCATTAGCCGGAAGACGTCCACTGCTGGACATGGGCCTCCCCCAAAGAGCGTCAAAGGTCACGGTCACGAGCAAATTGCATTCAGCGACTCCTCGTCACTTTCACCAAATCGTCAGTCCACCGGGTTGAATGCCGTCCGACACTCCGTCTTCCAGTGCGAGTCCGCCACTTGAGAATCTTTCTTTCCCAGGGATTATCGGTCCACCTAGCAATGTGGCCTGCCCATTGCCACTTCAGTTTGCTGACTCTCAGAGCTATGTCGGTTACCCAGGTTATCTTGCGGATTTCCGAATTGCGGACCATATCTTGCAGAAAAATACCAAGCATAGCTCTTTCCATAGCACACAGACTGACTTTGAGCCTATTTAAAAGGCCCACATTTAGCGGCCAAGTCTCGGTGCCATATGTATTTTGGACGAAAAGATCCTCTTTTGCTTACCGTAATAAAAAACCTTTAATTAATAACAATTTTGGCGTTCACTGTAGGACTGGAAACTTTGAGATGAGGATTAGAATACCACCAAGAATATTTAAATGTGAAACGGCTCAATAAAAGATGGTAGTACCCTAGCGCTTTGCTAGCGGTATTGTACAAAATTAAATCTAGTATATAGTCGAGCAGGCGTAGGTACGTTATATTTATAGGTACATTGGGTAGTTGATATAGCTGATGTTACTTATTAAATAAAATAAAAAGTTAAAATATACCCGAAGGCAGCAGCGACTAAGCTATATTATAATTATCAGCAGACAAATTCGTAAAATAGAGGAACCATCAAAGTCAACGATCGTTAGAACGCCCCGGTATAATATTTGTTCTGCAGACGCTATGTGCTAAGTTTTCAATTCTGCAAAGTTGCAGTTTTGCTGATCGTACAATAAAGAGCAAATTTGCTTTTGATATATGCTTTTCGAACGTAGTTTTCAACAAATATGCAAAGTCAATATTAATAAAACCGTCCCAGCTTAATAACATTTTTGATTAATTTCTTATGAAAGCATTTCAAGTTACCTTTAATTCAATTCTTAAGACGTTATAATATTAATTCAGCAGACATGTTACGTTCCAGTGATAATAAAATGTTATAGTACAGTCTTATTTCAATGTTTATAGCTTTAATTTAATTAAGTCTCTTTGATTCTAATGATATACGTGGCGAATATAAGTACCATAATTTATTAAAATTTGATATTCTAGAATTTCGTTAGATTAATAAGGATCTAAGGATGTAGAGACGTGTATTATTCATTAGCACATCAAAGGAGTTTATTAAAAATGTATAGCTAAGAATTTGTGGGATTATCAAGTTGTAAACTCTGAAGACTTTAAAATTAGAGAATCCCATATAACCGAAAGCAGAAATAGAGTTTGAGAAGTTTTCGAGTTCTAAAGCATTACAGAGTAATAGTATAGATTACTTCTTCTTCGTTCTACGTTCTTACGTAGTAGGTAAGTCATAACGATGATATGAGTATATTGGATTCAGCTCCGCGGATTCGCTTGCCAAAATATTTTTTTTTGTTATTAGATACAATATGCAATCTATAATTTCATTTTCGTATTTTTTGGATAAGAGTGAAAAAGGATTCTTTCATTCATAAAATTACATAACGTTATTCACATTTGTATTATTTGTAGGAAGAATGTAACTTTATATTAACATCAAAAGGGGTAATTGAGCAGACGTATACCGATGGCGTACGTCCTACGTCCACAGACACCAGTATACTCGGGACAACAGCTATCGGAAGCAAACGGCTTACTTCTATTACATCTCTAGGATAAGGGCTCTAGCAAAGGGAAACAAAAACGTTGCTTCCTAGATCGTGATGGTAGGACTCTACATAATAGTAGATTGTTAACCTAGGGAGCAAAACACAATTTTTCAGGCGAGAGTGTTTTTTGAATCCAGAGCAGAGCGAAGGATTCTAGAGTAGAATCCCGAGCATAGCGAGGGATTCTAAAGTAGAATCCTGAGCACAGCGAGGGATTCAAAAAACACTCTCGCCTGAAAAATTGTGTTTTGCTCCCTAGGTGAACACTCTACTTTTCATCGCCCTCTATGAGAAAATGAGTACTGCAACTAATCATTTTTATAACATTGTTAGCGTCCGATACAATACTTTCTGGTGTTAATTTATATTCATATTCACTACTTGACTGAGATGTACTCATTTTCAATTAATAAGTAAAATTACAAGTTTAAATAATTTAATAAGAAGCGCCAAAAAAAAATTCCGCGTTTTTTTTTAATTTCGCCAACGAAGACATATTATTTTGCCATAAAGCCAGCGATTTGTTCATACAGTGTTCGAAATGGTGTGGCTACACTGCACGGGTGTCATGGCCTCATGACATCAAGGTCACCTTGACGTCATGACTCCATGACACCCGTGTGGCCGGATAGTAATTAATTTCGGTCATTGGGGCTTTGACACACGATTTTATCCACGTTCCAAATTCAAATCACTTTCCATCCCTAGGGATCAAAGAGCTATTTTGCTCCCTGTTTACGAGGATCAAACTGCCTCTTTTCGAATAGATGTGATGAAAATATAATATTATCTATTTCTTATGGCTACAGGAATTGGGCTTGCAAGACCGGGGAGGTACCTGTCGCTTATACGAAACCGGCGTAAAGTGACAGCTGCGCTGCCGTATTTCGTGCGGTCTAAGTAGCCGGTGGACCATGCAGGGGAAAGGGTAAGGAAGGCAAAGCATCTGTATAACATCTATGCGGATGTCTGTGGACGTCAGTAGTTATGAAACTATACCTTACTCCCCTATACTATAAAAAATAAATATTATTTCCCTTTGACGCAGTCTGCTAAAAACGTGTACTTTATTACTAATGCTCTATTAATGAAGGGACCATAATAAAGTCATTAGTGTGACTCAACTTTTAATATCTGAAGGCACGTCAAGTTCGTGAACGAAACCTTGACGTCATTTTGTGGCGTGTAAGTTTCCAAGAATATTGTTTGTAACTGTGGGCATAAGCGAAAAGTATCGTAGAATACGAGATTATAATCATTACAATGTCAATTGTAGCTAAACCTGGGATTTTTTTTGTGGTAAAATAATGTTTTCAGCCCTAACAAACTGCTTACCCACTAAAGTTGTTGCTAACACATGGCAACACAGCCGCCAGTTCCTGTTTAAACTTCAGCATAATTAATGGTGTGGTTTTTTATTTGGGTTCAAGGAGATAAAAATATCGATTATTATGTAAAAACAGGAAAGAGGAATATAGTTGAAGACTGGAGGTATTAACGCCTCGAGATTGCCTAATATTTTTACTACGTGTACTGTGCTCGTGTATGCGGGTGTGTATAATAGTTAGGTACCGAATGTTTTTAACCCCATGTCGACGATGCGAAAAAGTATATGTTAATATTATATTTCCCGATTATTTTCAAACTCAATTTGTATTCAATTTATATCGTTTTATGCTATTTCCGTACATCAGTTAAATAATAAAAAATATTTAAACAAAAGCTGTTAATAGAAAATATT
This sequence comes from Calycopis cecrops, assembly GCA_001625245.1. Classification (NCBI taxonomy): domain Eukaryota; kingdom Metazoa; phylum Arthropoda; class Insecta; order Lepidoptera; family Lycaenidae; genus Calycopis; species Calycopis cecrops. The sequence goes on from LUGF01042093.1 coordinate 137,280, forward strand.
ATTTTCTTATACGATTTTTTTCATTTGGATCCAGTATCCAAAAGAAAAAAAAATAGGTAGAAGTGATCCTCCAACCTGACGTATATATATATACGTATATATAAAAATGTTGGTACCTTTTAGTAAATCAATTACTATAACAGCTTGCCCACGATAACTCTCAAGTCTACTCGCTACGAGAGTAAAAATTAAATTTCTATTTTGCTGTATAACTGCTTCTGGCACAGAGTGGTCCTCTCTTAAATCGATTAATAGTGAATTGGTTCCGATGTGAACTATGGTGAACCACTCATCATGTTCTGAAATGAAAATCACTTGTGTAAATATGTAATAATACATAAGAATATATTTTTTATAGTTAGTTTATTTTATTACATAGTAGACTAGCTAAGGTAAAAATGTGTATTTTTGGAGTGAAACGTAGCTTATACTATGTTACTTTTTTTTTCTTTACCTCTTCAATCAGTGCAATCTTTATTTGTGCAAAATTTTATCCAATCCGTTAAGTGTTTTTTGCGGGACATAATAACAAACACACATACAAAATTTTTCATTTATAATATTATTAGAATCAATATTTATTACCTTTTTTTATTATAAATTAAGCAAAGTAGCTTTTGCTATTTATAATAGAAAAAGTTCCGCAAACCTGAGAGGGAATCAGAACGCATTTCTCCGCCAGCATCTCTACTACTTCACGAGTGAAGTTATCTGGGGTATAAAAAATATAACCGTCAGATCTGATCAGCGTTACTTGATAAAGAGGCTATTGAAAACACAGTTTTACGACGATTTTTTATATCTATATTATATGAACATATCTTAACAATTAATCTACAAATTAAATGGTTTTACTTATTATTTTTATACATGAATATTAAAGAAGACAATTTCAATAAACTTGTCTTCCAAAACATGTTTCAAATAAATATTTTTTTACCATACCACGTAAACACCAATGGAATTTATAGGCTCATTGAGTTATTTCGTATTTCTATACGTACATTTTATTTTTGAATAAATATAAACATCACTTACCTCCCAACAAGTTAAACTGTACGGTATCATCAAAACCATAACGTAACGATATTGCTTGAGTAAACTCCAGTCTATTTGGCTCATGCAGAGTTCCTGTGTAATATGAATTTTCGAAGACTAGCGTAGACATTGTATTTGTATATGTCACCATATCAATGATCACACTGGCTGTTACAGTTACGGATCTATCCCCAGATGCTTCAACTTCCAATACGACAAATTTGTTGTTCATTAAATCTTCGTAAATTGCAGTTGGTGCCATTGTTATAGAAACAATATTATCATCGTTTGTTATTGCAAAATGTGATCTGTATTCTGAAAAAAATTGAACAACGAAAACACTTAAGAAATTGTTTGGAGCAGTTGTAATAGAAATAATATTATTATCGTCTGACATTTACTAAATGATCTAAGTCTGACATAGAAAAACATGACCTGTATCCTGAAAAATTTAAACATGTATTATTTAACATTGTTGGTATTACCTCCATTTAGAGCAAACTGCGTGTTCGATGTATAACCATTCATAAGAATAATTCTTTCAACTATCAGCAAATTGTCTTCCAATTGTCCGTTATACGTATTTTTGGAAAACATTAGTACAGTTGGTACAATTACATCTGAAACAAATTATGTTCAATTATATTAAATATAAAAGAAAATAAATTAATTAATTGTATCAATAAAAATTTAAATAGTTGTAGATATTTTAATATAGATATTCGACATTATTTATTAATTATTATATTATTTATCTACACTAATGTTGTAACATTCTACTTATGTTTTCAATACTCGACTTATAATAACTACTGTTATAGCTCAGACAACAAAAAACTCAATTTAAGCAATTTGACATCATGTAATAATATCCAAATCGATATCGTAAAATCTCATTATAACACTGTGTGAGAGTGAGAGAGAGAGAATGAGTGGTGAGAGAGTCTTATGTCAAAATCCTTAGCAGCGCGCGCGCGCTCCTGATTGGCCCTGTGCGCGCTGCAGCTGCGTTCTCATTGATTAGATTTTAATGGCGGTCAGTTCGACAATACACGTACGCTTGAATTTAATGTTTCGCAATGTTTTATTAATTGATTAATTGCATTAGTGAAGATAAAGTAGTGTATGCAACTGCATCTAACACGGGTATTAAAACACTCGTTAACTATTTTGTAACTCGCTTCGCTCGTTTCAAAAACTCACACTCGTGTTTTAATACCCTTCATTATACGACAGTTGCATAAACTACTATTATTAATTATTATATTATAATTAATAATATTATATAATTATAATATTTAAGAAGCTATGTAGATTTTTAAAATATTTTTTTAAAATTTTTACCTCCTAGTATCTCGATTACTATGGTTGCTATTCCGCGGCTGGTGTCGGGCTTACTCGCTATGATTGTTATAATTAATTTTGTGTTTTGTTCTATAACTTCTTGCGGCAAAGGTACTTCTGCGTTTACATCCACTATGATCGAATTGGTTCCTGTATGAACTAATGTGAAAAAGGCACTGTGATCTGAAAATAAATTGTGTACATCAATAATCTTGTAAGAGCTTTATTTGTCATTTAATTTATCTAGTTATATCTCAACTTATTTACTACTCGATCCCCTTCAAATTAATGAAAAAACAATTTAATATATCTTTTCTTCAATTGTCTTACATACAGAGGTTTGTTTACTAATATACTTCGAGTGACTCCTATTACACATTTTTTCTTAAGATCAAATGAATAAAAACATTAAAGAACTCAATGTTATTCTCACTCTAAATTATCTTCGCAATTTTAACAATTGTTTTGCCCTTACTTCATACGTATATTAAAAAAATATCTTGAATAAAAAGAGTTTAGTTTTGTACAAAATTATAAAAACAATTACCTCCTTCTAAATGAAAGTCTACGGTAGCATCGAAACCGGTTTGCAACGACATAGTTTGATAAAAATCTAGTCTGTTTTGTTCAACCAGAGAACCAGTGTAATATGCGTTTTCAAAGACTAGTGATGGCATCGTGTTTGCGTCTGATATGATATCAATGATCACAGTAGATCTAACAGTTACAGATCTTTCCCCAGATGCTTCAACTTCCAGTACGACAAATTTATTGTTCAGTAGTTCTTCGTAAATTGCAGTTGGTGCCATTGTTATAGAAACAATATTATTGTCGTTGGTTAATGCAAAATGTGATCTGTACTCTGAAAAAAATAGATCAACAAAACACTACATGAAAATATTCAAAATGTTCTTTTTTGTGGAAATATTCTATGATTATAGTACACCATAGTACAAAAAGTAAGTATGTATGCGACAACATGTTATTTGCATTACCTCCACTTAAATCAAACTGCGTATTTAATGTGTAACCAGATTCCAGAATAATACTTTCGATATTGAGTAAATTGTCTTCCAATTGTCCGTTGTAAGTATTTTTAGAAAACATTAGTACAGTTGGTACAATTACATCTGAAAGAATTAAATAACAAAATTTATTTAATTATGTTAATAAAATAAAAAGTAAATAAATAAAATGATAATATCAATAAAATTTTAAATAGTTGTAGATATTTTAATTGTAATTCGACATCATTTATTAAACAATTATAATGCAAGCAATATTTTAGGAAGCTATATAGATCTTTAAAAATATATTTTTTTCAATTTTTACCTCCTAGTATATCGATTACTATCGTTGCTATTCCACGGCTGGTGTCAGGCTTACTCGCTATGATTGTAAGAATTAATTTTGTGTTTCGTTCTATAACTTCTTGCGGCAAAGGCACTTCGGCGTTTACATCCACTATGATCGAATTAGTTCCTGTATGAACTAATGTGAAAGAGGCACTGTGATCTGAAAATAAATTGTGTACATCAATAATCTTGTAAGAGCTTTATTTGTCATTTATTTTTCTAGTTATATCTCAACTTATTTACTACTCGATCCCCTTCAAATTAATGAAAAAACAATTTAATATATCTTTTCTTCAATTGTCTTACATACAGAGGTTTGTTTACTAATATACTTCGAGTGACTCCTATTACACATTTTTTCTTAAGATCAAATGAATAAAAACATTAAAGAACTCAATGTTATTCTCACTCTAAATCATCTTCGCAATTCAAACAATTGTTTTGCCCTTACTTCATACGTATATTATAAAAGTATCTTCAATAAAAAGAGTTTAGTTTTATACAAAATTATAAAAAGAATTACCTCCTTCTAAATGAAAGTCTACGGTAGCATCGAAACCGGTTTGCAACGACATAGTTTGATAAAAATCTAGTCTGTTTTGTTCAACCAGAGAACCAGTGTAATATGCGTTTTCAAAGACTAGTGATGGCATCGTGTTTGCGTCTGATATGATATCAATGATCACAGTAGATCTAACAGTTACAGATCTTTCCCCAGATGCTTCAACTTCCAGTACGACAAATTTATTGTTCAGTAGTTCTTCGTAAATTGCAGTTGGTGCCATTGTTATAGAAACAATATTATTATCGTTGGATAATGCAAAATATGATCTGTACTCTGAAAAAAATAGATCAACAAAACACTACATGAAAATTTTCAAAGATGTTCTTTTTTATGGAAATATTCTATGATTATAGTACACCATAGTATAAATGTATGCGATAATATGTTGTTTGCATTACCTCCACTTAAATCAAACTGCGTATTTAATGTGTAACCAGATTCCAGAATAATACTTTCGATATTGAGTAAATTGTCTTCCAATTGTCCATTGTAAGTATTTTTAGAAAACATTAGTACAGTTGGTACAATTACATCTGAAAGAATTAAATAACAAAATTTAATTAATTATATTAAAAAAATAAAAAGTAAATAAATAAAATGATAATATCAATAAAATTTTAAATAGTTGTAGATATTTTAATTGTAATTCGACATCATTTATTAAACAATTATAATGCAAGCAATATTTCAAGAAGCTATATAGATCTTTAAAAATATATTTTTTTCAATTTTTACCTCCTAGTATATCGATTACTATCGTTGCTATTCCACGGCTGGTGTCGGGCTTACTCGCTATGATTGTAAGAATTAATTTTGTGTTTCGTTCTATAACTTCTTGCGGCAAAGGCACTTCTGCGTTTACATCCACTATGATCGAATTGGTTCCTGTATGAACTAATGTGAAAGAGGCACTGTGATCTGAAAATAAATTGTGTACATCAATAATCTTTTAAGAGCTTTATTTATCATTTAATTTATCTAGTTACATCTCAACTTATTGACAACTCGATCCCCTTCAAATTAACGAAAATTCAATATAATATATCTTTTCTTACATGTCTTACATACAGAGGTTTGTTTACTAATACACTTCGAGTGACTCCTATTGCATTTTTTTAAGATCATACTAATAAAAACTTCAAAAAACTCCATATCCTACTAATATTATAATGCGTTTGTAAGGATGCTTGTTACTCTTTCACACAAAAACTACTGAACGAATTTTAATGAAACTTTACTTTTTACTTTACTTCTAAATTTTGAATAATTTTTGAAGTCCGAAATCCACGCGGGCGAAGCCGCGGGCGGAACCTAGTATATGTATGTTATAAAGATAACTGCAATAAAAAGCGTTTAGTTTTATACAAAATTATAAAAAGAATTACCTCCTTCTAAATGAAAGTCTACGATAGCATCGAAACCGGTTTGCAATGATATAATTTGATAAAAATCTAGTCTGTTTTGTTCAATCAGAGAACCAGTGTAATACGCGTTCTCAAAGACTAGTGACGGCATCGTGTTTACGTCTGATATGATATCAATGACCACAGTAGATGTGACAGTTATAGATCCCTCTCCAGACGCTTCAACTTCCAGTACGACAAATTTATTGTTCAGTAGTTCTTCGTAAACTGCTGTTGGTGCCATTGTTATAGAAACAATATTATTGTCGTTGGTTAATGCAAAATGTGACATATGCTCTGAAAAATACAAATAATCAATCAGATTGCATAAAAACATGCTCTAAAACAATTTTGTATAAACAAAACTAGATGTGCTTCGCGGTTTCAAAGCGGTTTCACCCCCGTAAGTTTCGATCCCGTAGAAATACCGAGATGAAAAATATACGATATTAAGATAGTGATTATTACTTCTGATATGCGATAGAAATGTGTAATGTTCATAGTCTCATAAAGACAAATGTAATATTACTTTTTATATTATAATTAATTATTATACTGTGACATTATTTTTATTCATCTACTCATAGATAAGTTCTATTATATGACGTAGTTGCGATCATCACCACTGATAGGATTCATTAACTAGATCTTGCTATTTAATTGTTCATTAATAACTACGAATTTCATTACCTCCTTTCAAATCGAACCGCGTTTCAGGTGTGTAACCATATTCCAGAATAATATTATCCACTGTCAGCGAATTTTCTTCCAAGTGTCCGTTGTAAGAACTTTTAGAAAACCTCAAAACAGTTGGTGTAGTATCATCTAAAAGAAAAAAAACAATTATTTTTGTCTACAATCAAATTGAATAAGTTTGATTAGATTTCTTAATGACTTGACGCTATGAACCTTGATTATTTTAAAAAGTATTGATTATAACAGTAGATAGGTATGATGTTGACGCCTCAAGTAGTAGCAGCATCTTCAATTATATATCAGCGATATTACTACTAAAAATGTTCTTAAACAGAACTTATAACTTGAAGTTAAGGTTTAAATTTACACGTATTTCATTAAAAGTCAAGTAGCACAACTTTGTAAGTGTTTTTTATTAATTACTAGCTACGCTGTCACTTAAATTTGAAGGAAAGACATCTTTCTTCCAAGGCAATAGTCATTGGTGCCATCTGTCGTTTATTGTTCGTACCAACTCAGTCTGAGTTGGTACGAACAATTTACAACAGACAACAACTTTGCTAAAGCTCATCACATGATCAAATGCGTATTGTGCAATCAAATGCGTCAAAGTTTACGATTACGACATTATTAGTAGACAAACATTATATTGTTACACACACACACATTACACTGTACACACATATATACATATGTATATATATATCCAATAATACAAAGCAATGTACCCGAAAATATATATTTTCAAAATATACCTGCTAATAAGTTAATTATTATCGTTGCTCTTCCGGGGTTGCTTTCTGGTTTATTCGCTGTGATAGTAAATATTAAATTTCTATTTTGCTGTATAACCTCGTCTGGTATACTCACGTCTTCATTCAATGCCACTGACATTGAATTGGTTCCAGTGTGAACTGTTCTGAAGTAAATATTGAATTCTGAAATGTTTAAATCCAAATGTAGTTGAATACATTAACAGTAAAATCGGTTTCATTTTTATATGTAAGATTAGTCTTCGTATTATGTGAAGAAAAAGTGAAACTTTCTGTCAGTCAAACAATGATTTCTGTGAACAGATTTCGTTCCCAAATATATTTTGTCAATTTTATTCCAACAACAAAAGTGATATAGAAAAGTAATGTTTACCTCCTTCTAAATTAAACACTACGGTATCGTCAAAATTGTCCTGTAATGATATTGTTTGAGTAAATTCTAGCGTCTTCTGTTCATCCAAGGAACCAGTGTAATATGCGTTTTCAAAAACTAGCGATGGCATCGTGTTGCGGTATGACAATACATCAATGATCACAGTAGATTTAGTTACAGATCTTTCGCCATAAGCTTCAATCTCTAGGGCTATGAATTTATTGTTGAGAAGGTCCTCGTAGGCTGCATTTGGTGCCAACGTTATGAAAACATTATTACCTTCGTTTGTTATTGTAAAGTAGTGATCATAT
>LUGF01042093.1:145546-159311 GCA_001625245.1 Calycopis cecrops
CTCCGTGGACCACCGGCTACCTACACACCGCCTGAAACGCGACAGCACAGCTGTCACTTCACGCCGGTCTCGTGTAAGCGAGAGGTACCTCCCCGGTCGTGCCGGTCCAATTCGGCTGCATGCATGCGACGAGGCACTACCACTTATTAGTTTATTATTCATGACGGTATAATTAATGAAATCACCATTAATTTTTAATAATATCATGAATATAAATTAAATAAATGTAATAATTAACTGAATTTACAAAATAGTACTTTACTTACCCTCTTCTAAAGTAAACGTAACTGTGTCATCAAGGCCTTGTGTAACTAATATGTCTTCTAATAAAATGTGAGTATCGTCTATATATCTTCCTTCATAGATACTTTTACTAAAGATAGGTGTTGTAACGTCATCTTTGATAATATTTAAGAAAATAGTTGTGTAAGTAGTCAGGGCGTTGGTTGCAGATGCACTTAGAGTTAACACAAGATGGTCGTTTTGCAATAAGGCAGTGTCCGGTAGATTTGGATTTACGTTTATGGATATCTGGTTGTTTGTATTTTGTGTAGAAAAATATTGTGAATAATCTGAAAAGAAAATTGTTATCTACGTTCATATATTTTTTTTTATGATGCTATAAAATATATTAAAACTTTTTTACTGAACTACACCGTTGTTCGATTTATCTTACACATTATATTCGGCTACATCTATTACGCCAACGTTGAATTACGTTGACGTTGCACATAATGGTTGTAAAATTTGCATCGCCAGCATCAGCTCTCCCTATAGTGTGTAGGTATATTTATCACGTGTATTTTCATATTACATTTCATAAAACTACGATTTATGTAAAATATACATATTAAATTTAATGTAAAAGTATTACTTGTATTTATTTTATAAGACCTACCTTTTTGTAATAGAAAGATCTTCCATGAAAGGCTACGACATCAAGCATACTATCGTAAGCATTTATACTGCGTAATATTTTCGGTGTGTGGGAGTGGCTTAAGGATACCCTCGCCCTAATACTAGCCTAGGGTGACGTAAAAGCCGTCAACGAGCATCATCAGACTCATTTATACACGACTTGGGAATTGCTTGATGGCTGGCCTGTTCAGGTTTGTTTTTTTTAAATAGTATAAGGGGGCAAAGAACAGTCGGAGTCATTGACATGACTACCGACGTCCATAGACATCCGCATAGAGATTATACAGACGCGTTGCTCGCCTTTCTCCTCCTTCCTCGCCCTCCATAGGCAAACACAACGCGAAAGCACAACTGTCAGTTTACACTGACCACAGTGACATAATCATTTGCTTTTGTGGATGACAACAGGAGAACTATTGTCCGCGAATAAAAATTGCTGGATACCGCAGCAGGCGTGGTCACCAGGGATGCAGGATAAAATCGAGCAGCAGGAGATCGGTAGTCTTGGCGTTCATTTAAAGAACCCTACTTCAGCAGCGGGCGGGTTAGGGCTTGTGATGACTAAAGTTTTATAATACAACAAATATAAAAAGAATTAAACAAAAGTTACAATAAAAATGCTTACCCCCATCCAAACTGAGTTCTATGGTAGTTTCTACATCAGTATTTAATATGATAGGCTGTAAAGTGACAACATTATCCTCCAACGTCCCAGTGTAAGCCAAATTTTCGAATGTCAATTCTCTGGCTGCAATGGGTTAATAAAATGTAGTGGATTAGGGTTTGCTTAAATAATTACCTATGGAAAGGTCCCACGTCATCTCAGAGATCTAACACAGGGTACTTACTCAGTTAAAGATTTGTATGTAGAATTTATGTAGACTTACAGTCAAATTTGCCCATAAGTTCGGAATAAAATCTTACTATACTCACCGTTTATAAAAAAATATATTATCCTTGTAATTTTTCTATTAAAATGTTTATATGCTTATAATATTAAATATAGAATATTCCTGACGATCATTCTAAAACCTTGAAAACTTTTTATAAAGTAATTAAAATATGTGGTTTTCGTCCTTTTAACAATATAATGTAAGTAAATACTAAATCAGTTACATGTTATATATAAATAGCTAATATTACAGCCATTTATACAGACATATATCTTACATCAATTAGATCTAGATCAATTACTTAAGTATAAATTAATTGTGATACATTTAATTTCTGTAAGTAACAATTTTATCAAAATATTCATAGATTATAATGTAGTAAAAATCCCCTATAGTTCTGAGAGCAGAGGTTTTAGCTTCGTCTTTACGACTCTCGTAAGCGCTAACTTAGGATTATAGTAATGCTTTAAGCTGATAATACGTATTAGCTAAAATACAGAAATTTTATACCTACAAAATGTTCGGAAGAGCGATGTCCAAAAATGAAAAGTCATTACACATGCGATTTGCAGATAAGATATTTAGGCGAAATTATGTTAATCGAAATTGCATTATTTTTTAATGACTTTTTGCGTTTTTTCCTTAAAATGCCCAAACTGTAGGTTACTAGCCATACATCATTTTTGTTTAAGTTATTTGTGTCATTTTTTGTTATTATCTCCGATTTCATCTTTCCTATTTATCTGACTTTTCATGTTTAACATCGGTTTTCAAAACATTATGTATAAATCTACTAAGATCTGACTGAAGTACACAATACACAACATAATATGTTGCTATCGGGCACAGAGCTTATCCTAAATGTAAACCCACCTTATGTATGTTTAAATAACTCTTTCTTCTACCATCAAGGGGAAATTGCTCTTTAATTAATGATGCCTCATTTGTGTCCCGTATAAATCTTGAAGAGAAGTAATTTTGTGTTCACGTGGACGTACATTTCATTACATATTTGAGACTTTCGCGTTTGTTACACATCTTGTAGTTACTTTATGGGTTAAAATATTTATTACATGTATTAGCAAAAACATATTCTACCTTTTGCTCGACGTTTCGACTGAGTCGGCTCGTGGCCACGGCTATTCTATTAATCACATTTCACTAATCGTTTTTTTTATAATCCTCTTACCTTTAGGGAATTGCACAACAATTGTTGCCATGGCGCCACTCGTGTATTCTCTCTCGGCTGTCACGACAAGGTAAGTCTGACCTTCTTCGGGATATTGCTCGAGAGGAATGGGAGTTTCTAGTTCAAGACGAATTCCATTACCATCCGGTACTATATCAAAATACTGTCTCATTGCTGAAAATAAATGAAACTTATTACTTATTTCTCTGAATGTATTACCTAATTTAAAGTGTATCAGGTACCAGGTCTGCTGTAAGAGATTCCTCAATGGAATTAGCTGTACATATTTTGTACCTGGGATAGGTTTTAATTTAATAAATAAATTATATGTATATAAAATGCTAAATAAAATAAATAAACAGCATAGCATATAGCAAAATGTGCAAGTAAAGTATACAGTTATAAAAAGGAAATTTAAGAAATTATAACAATACAGTTTAATTATGCAATAAACTTTTTATTGAATGACAATGATTATTGTGTTTTAACATTTTTCATCTTAAATTTTTCTCTTGGCCATTGTTCAATTTATGTACCTATAATTTGTTATGTTTGAAATGGCTGCCAGCAAAATTGTAGCAAATAAAATCTTTCCAATAATGACGGGTCGGACGTGAATGGGGTACGCTACAGGAATTCGAAATTTTCTGTTTTTATAAAGAGAGTACGTTTGGATTTAGTTATGGAAATATTTCAGTTGGAAAATTTGTAATGGACTTTCAAAGTCTACAGTAATATTTTTATTTTATCCACATTTTATGGAAATTACCCTTTTAGATTCAATGCTCACTTACTAACATTTTAACTTTGATAAAATGACACAAGATTGATTAAATTATTTGTTTTATTTAGTGACTTTTGTGTTTTTGACATAAAATTAATACCTTTATTATTACCAAATGTATTTCCTTATTTACTTTTAGTTAATAGTTTTTAACCGACTTGGCCCACAACCTGTTCCCACCGCTGCTACTCCAGTGTCGAGAGGATCGACAGCACACCACAATGACCATAATCTCAGGGAGCCAGAGGAAAAAACAAAAACTTTCTTGGGCCCGGCGACAAATTTCAACAGAAGAAAGGAGTTACAAGAAATTGCAATTTCGCTCCCTTTAAATAATAATTATTTTAATGCTTTATTTTACGATTATTATATAAAGGGTGCTTTAACAACTATAATAATTGTTAAAAATATCCATTCTTTAATAATTGTAAAGCAAAGCATTAAAATAATAAGTAGTTTTCTAAATAGTGTTAGCTTTTATGTTCTTGATAAAATATTCTAAAGTGTAAACTACATTATAGTAAATTTTACTTTAATTTTAATTCTATGTATGTGTTAGCTATATCTGTAAGTACAAGAAATGTAAATTGAAAAAAATAAATAAATATTAGGCAAATAATACGCACCACCATCTAATGAAAACCTAACTTCATTGTCAAAGCCCTGTCGTAGGTATATCGTGTCTTGTAGTTCTAGTTGATCTGCTTCTGTGTATGAGACCAAATAGAACGCTTGGGAGAAGACTGGCTCGTCGGGGAACTCGAACTCGTTGTTACCAGTAATGGTTATTGTGCCTGTAACGGTTCGGGCCGGGTCACCGGTTTCATCTACGTCCTGAAATAGTATATACAGTTGAAGTGAAAAGCTCTTTAGCGGTGTCTTTTCAGGGAAAAATGTCATGATTTCAGCACATTGCGTCAGCAATACACTACGATAGCACAGAGTAAAGAGACGTAACGATAGCATTGAAAAGTGGAGCTACGATTACTCGTAGCACCTACGCGGCGCTACACGTGTGCGCTAACTACTATAAAACTACTAAACATTAATTGTTTCTTGATAGATTTAAGCTTTAAAACCTATCGGTAGTCTATGTGGACTACCGATAGAAGAAGATTGTTGGTCTGTTTTTAATGTATATTTCTTCAAATTTACTTTGAAGTTCAAGCTAACAGGGTGGAAAACTGGTGTTTAAGTCATATTTACTTCTATACTAATATTAAAAAGCTGCAGGTTATAATATAGGTATATATTCCGTTTCAAAAAGCGTTACCGTTCAGTTAAATGGCTAGTACTTATGGTTGGTGAACGAGGAGACGAGAAATTTTAATAACGCATTGGTACAATTCTCTCTGGACCATGATACAGTACTCATATAGAAGGTACAAAAAGTGTAACAAAATAATAGCTTAGTACTTACTGTGGCGCTTATCTGTAAAGTAATTGGCTCTGGAATCGATCTTATTAACGAAACGGCTCTTAACACTGCCTTAAACTCTTTGGGCACTGTAGACGACTCGTCGTATGCGATCTCAAATAGCGGACTTCCTTGTATGACGTAATCAATTCTGCTGGTGGTGAGATCCACGTCCCTGGCCATGATGTCGTTGACACAGTCGGTGACTGTGAAGCCGGGTGGAACTGGTGGAGCGATGGTGAACTCGTAATTATTGGAGGGAACGAATTCTGGGTAGTGGTTGTTTGTGTCTGTGATGTGGATCGTGATAACCTGGAATGAGAAAATCAATTAGCTCATTGTTTGATTCCCGTTTAAGGCAGTAAATTGTCTTGTGTAAATCCTCAAGGTTTATTGTTCTACAGAATGAAAATTTTTGCCCGTATAATTCAGACGAGTTATGTATCTAAGTCGTTTAACATCTAATGAACTGTTTTTAGTGTCATATAAAAATCTTTCTTAAGAGTCTACCTTATGTATTGACAAATACATTTTAAAAAACCATGGACCAACTATTCCGGTGACATCACGTAATGACAACAATTCTAAACCTATGGTGACAGGTATGAGTAATAGTTTAATGACGTAAAACCTATTAAGCTGATAATGAAGTAGGTAGTACGTACTACATGAACTCATTATATTGATGTAATAACCTTTTTCTTTTTTTTTCGCTGGGTAATGCGTTTAGACATGCCCTCAGGCAGAGACTTTCCTGAGGGGTATGTGGGACTCGGGAGCCGGCAGACAGCTCCCCACACACACTAAACCCCAGCGGTATTCCTTCTCGTCCACTGTAAGGTCAGGCCACGGGAACGCGTTAGCATACTTCCGTGACCCCACCAGCGGGTTGCTCATTTGACATCTACTCGTGCAGAAATACTTAACACATCAACAAACTCTTGGGTCTCATTTTATAGACTACGGCTAAAGTCCCCACCGTGTCAAAAGACCCTGGGCTAAGACGGCAGACGACGATCGTTTGCCATTGCCTCGCGTCTGCGTCCAAGCCTCCTCAAAGGTAGCCGCGCCTCTGGCTCCCTTCTACGTTCAGCCTGTTCCTTCTAGATATTGAAGTAATAACCTAACATAAAATTTGAAACAAATACTCTACATAAAATATACTTTTATGTACCAGTGACAGTACTCTCCCGCGTAATCAAGAGGAATGTAACGAAACCTCATGAGTTAAAATTCGTTATTCCTTCAGGCAGAGTACCTACATATTATATATCTACTAACATACATGCATAAAGCTTGTTTTTTTTTGCTCTAAATTAAAATAAAGATGGGGTCCAAATTATTAATTTATTTATCTTTATTCGGAAAACATACAGTTTTACTATAAATAATTGTGATAACTAATATATTATCTAGACACCGATTAAATGTTTTCGCATATAGAAATGGCCTACTTCTGACAATTAGTTTGTTTCCAAAAAAAAGCGACAAAAAGGCCTGCAAAGGCATGCAACAAACGCTTACACAATGCCAAGCAGTCTGGTACAAAGCGGCCTTTGCGTCTTTAAAACAATATCATAAGTACTAAGAGATAACAAGTCAAACTAGTGGGTTTTTGGCAGTGTTTAGTAGGTATATGGCCACTATTTGGCCATATTCAAGATTGCTTTAAGTAATATTTATATTATTTTTTCACCATTAAATATTAATAATATACTTACAAATACTACTACTGCACCTGATGAGCATCGCAAAGGCATACTTAGTCCGGTTGAAAGCGCAGTCTCATAGTTTTCGTAAGTATTGAAGGCAGCATTTGTGGTTATCACAAAATCAGAATTCTCCAAATGCACATTAAAATAAGGCCCTCTGTTTAGACCTTCTCCCTGTACTATGTTCGTAATTTCTATAGAAACAAACAATTTAATTAGGCTAAGAAATATAAAGTACTATTAGAGGTAGGGACGAATTGGGGCCGTACGACCAGGGATTGTACCTCTCGCTAAAACGATACCAGCCTAAAGAGTCAACTGTCGCGTTTCGTGTGGTGTGTAGTATCCGGTGGCCCAATGAGTGGGAGGAGATAGGGAGACAACGCATCTGTATAACATCTATGCGCATGTTTATTCGCATCCGTAGTCATTAGAATGGCTCCGACTGCGCGTTTGCCCCCTTTACTTTACAAAGTTATATTTGAAATGAACGGGAAATGAAGATAGATAAGTGTTCACCACAATTAAAATATGTAATCCTTGACCAAAGTGTATACGTTATGTACGTATGTATTGCGTAAACTCTTCACAACCGGTGTGTATGTACGAAGAGAGGTATGAATGTGTCGGAAGCAGGGTAGATGTATAAGGATCATTAAAAGTGGCTCTCTGTACTCTTTATCTACCCCAATAGCGTACTAACATAAAGATAAGTTGATTTGTTGTTGTATGTATTGTTCATTAAATGTATCTTAAGAGACCAATTTAACTATTAAACCTATAGGTATAGGTGGTTCGTATTGTCTGCTTTAGTGGCATCCCTATGTGAAGTTACCGATATGATAAAATTCCATGCTCTCTGAATTGGTACTTGAAATTATTCCATATCGGATAATATCCGCTTTCCATATTATCTAAATCAAAATTACCATTTCATATATAATCGAAAAAACATTTCAATGTGATTATACGATATCTTTAATATCAAAGTGAGAAATATCAAGTTGTTCATGCTTGCAATATTCCGATGTTTATTATCTTGTACTAAGTGAACCACGTTTATTATTATTACAATAAAACACTTTTTATTGAATTTTATCGCATTATATTAAGATATTTTACAATTCCGTTATTAACAGTGATAAGCAAATTATAGAATAGGGAGTTTACGGATTAAATTTGTCTGTTTTAAGATTAGATTTAATGCGTCATCGATGCATTTTCAATAAATTTTAAAAGTGATACGTCAATCTTCCATAAATTTAAAATAAATCTTGTATAGATGTGAGTGTTAGTATTCATTTTTCGTTACCTAGAATCCACATTGGCAGATGGATTTTTCTTATAATATAAGGGACAAACAAGCAGACGGGTCACTTGATGGTAAGTGATCACCGAGGCCTACAGACATCCGCAATACTGGTTTCACTGAAGCGTTGCCGGCTTAAAAGAGGATTGAGATCTTTTCTGGAATTTTGCTAGACCTTATCGGAAATACCGAAGAAGTTAGCTGACTCCACAATGTGGTGGAGGAATGTGACAGATATTTATTGATGTCAAAGCTATTAAAAGTACTAAGTTTGTGCTCAGTATATATCGAGGTAATGACGCGTTACCATCTCTTTCTTGTACCCCTATTTGACCACCCGGCTTCTATGAAACTGCACAAAACGTGTTCTTGTGCCCAGATCTTAATTAGAACGCCTATTTAAGCTCAGTGAGAAAATCAGTAAAGACTAGAGATCAACGAGATTTATTTGATTAATAATTAAATCATTGCATAATCTGTGCATAAAATTACTAAAGTTAAATATCAGTATCATTATCAGCCGGACGACGTACGTCCACGACAGGCCTCGCCATCGATAGGTTAAAGTCAGGGGTCAACTATTCGACGCCCCAACTTCCATAAGGGCCTCCAAACCAATTTTCATACGGGGCCCTGCCAGAGAACGCTACGCCACTGGTTAATGTTACGAGCTTGCATCGGGCGGCTCATCTACACCTTCGCCAAGTCGTAAGTCCATCCGGTTGGAGACCGTCAAAGTGTATTATATTGACGTATATAAATGTTCTTACATATACTATACAACTAATTAAAATACAAACCTTCAATATTTTGTGTCCGTCGTCGAAATATCTCTTGTTCTCTGTCCGTGTCCATGATAGTTACAGAATTAGGCAGTAACCAAGTCGTCACGCCTTCCATTATACATTCTGGCAACAGGAAAATATATAAAGGTACATATTTTTATCCGTAATCCGACAATGGAATCTAATGTAAAGTATTTTCGCATATGTAATATGTGATATGTATATTTCTTTGCATTTCTAATGAAACAGCAGCAGTTTTAACATATTTTGAGGGAAAAAAACCTGAAATCGACACAGCCGTATGTACGACGCAAATTTTTATTTATTTTGTAATTTTGTTTGGTCATAGAAGATTGATGTTTAATCTGGTTGAAGATTATTAAACGATGATAAGCAAAATAATAAGGGGTTTCCGGATTAATATATTCTGTAGTTAGATGTTTACTTTATTTGTTTAACAGCATGATCAAATTTAGAATGTCATTGACGTTTTTCCGGATATTCCAAATCCAGATAATCAGAACGATAATTTTTATTAATGCTAACGTAATAATCATTTTATCAACAATTTAATTTCCTTATAATTAACCAATTAATTGAAATTAAATCAACCTAATAATAAAAAATACAATGAATATAAAAAAATATTTAAGGATAAATAACAATTCATATTTAAAAAAAAATTCTTAGATAAATGCCGGGGTGTTACTTTTTAAATCTCTAGAAATGAATGCACTTACCGCTTCGAGTGTAACATATTACACAAAATATTAAAAGCAACCTATATATTATTTTCTCCATTGCGCCGCACTTTTACACACATCTAAGATCTATATGCAGTGAGATAATACAATATATTGTAAAAGCACATCACTTTAAACACCGTAAGTAACTACTGTAAAACAATACGAAATAACTACTGTAAAACCGAATGAAAGAAACACAATGAAAATAAAATTTACAAGAACAATAACATGTTACAGTACATTATCATGTAGGCGGCTCTATTATATTGTGACGATACTGATTAATCGCCAATCTATGATATCGGTTATCTTCGCAAGGAAATGGCTCGATAACATTATACATAAATAAGAAACAAATGTTGCTTTATCTATAAATAGTGTTGTACGTATTACACAGATTAGAGAACACGATAAAACTTTCATTACTATTAATGAGGACTTATTTTATTTAAATGACCATGTCAATATTATGTACTATGTTGTCTTTGTTCTTTTTAGTGACTCGGTTTATTTAAAACTAGTGGTATGCTAGCTCGATTAGGAGAGCTATCTTTCGCTCACTTGATGCCGTAGCAAGGTGACAGCTATACTGTCGAGTTTAGTGCGGTTTGCGAGAAGTTTGGAGGGAAGGAGGGACTAGAACGTTTGCTTAATATCTATCTGACTATCCATTTGTACTCATAAATTTTGCAAAAACTACAGTAGATCTAGTTATGTAAACTTAACGAATTTTTTTTTTAGTCAAACTACATAACTACTAACTAAATTTTAGTTTAATTTTTCAATTGTATGTGTTATAACTAGTGAATGTCCCTGCATACCGCCCTGTACAATCAAAACCGAACAAGTTTTTATTGTACAAGAGGGAATGTTGGAGCTTGATCTTTGGCTGCCGACGAAGACCGTAATGTTCTTCTTGGTCTAATCTTGGCCAATTGCTTGATTTAAAAAGAGCGCATAATCTAAATAAAAATTAATAGGTTCTCTAAAATAGCCTTCTAGACAAACCACGTATAACATTTAATTAGAAGTATTAACACAAATCCTTACTATGACATAAACTAATCATAAATGTCTACTTTAGATGAGCGCCAAAATTGCCACACACACAAATAGTCGAATTGGCAGGCGGGGCGAAATGGGGGACGTAAGGTCCAGTTGTAAGCATCCCATGTTAATGCAATATTAAGAGTTTCTTATTTTGATCCGATTCGGCCAGCGATCTGATTTGCCTCGGTCTTCCCTATTTAATATTATGTATACACTATATATAGTGATGATCTAGCATATTCGTTGTATAATTGTAGTCCGGCACAATTAAGGAATACTGGAAAAAAAAAAATAGGAAAATGTATTAGCACCATAAACTTAATATTCGTCTCACAAGAGTATGTGCAAAGTAACCAGTTAAAATAAAAGAAAGTCGTTTGGAAATATGTTTATTCACATTTAAAAGTCTGTGGATTTATGAAGGTTGACTTAACACTTTCTTTACATATTTGTTGACTGTCTGTGTCTCTGAAAGTCTGTGTTTACATATATTTTATCTCCTAGTACGCTAGTCGTAGATTTTTTAACATAAATATTAGCTAGTTTTAACTTAACATAACTTTTTAGAACTTAGTTTGATTTGAAAATAAATAAATACATTTAAACTAATCCCAATCTTCACTAGAGTCTTTGGAATCATCATGCTCGAAGGTTCTCTCATGTTTATGAACGCTGACGTTGAGGGCGAGGAGTTGTTGCATCGACAGCCGCGGAGCCAAGTTCACCATGCTGGCCCACTGCCCCGTGCACAGTTCTGGAAACTTCAACTTCTTCAGGAAGTGACCTTCCAGGTACCACGGCGAGATGCATGTCGGCGAGTAGTCCCAAATCTTCATTTCGTTTAGCCGAACCCATCTGCAAGATAAATTAAACAAAATTTTTGATCCTGCCGACAAAGGAGTAGCAGCGGTAGACAAGAGTGGTGGATCAAACCCCTTTTTAAAAAGAAGTTTCTCATTCTTCTGTGTTATCCAGAATGGCAACTGGATTAAGACTGGCAGCAAAAAATAAAAAAGCAATATTAAAGGTAAATGCTTTTGACGATTTGATGATCTTTATCTGCTTTTATTAAATATTTCATAAAACAAATTTAATAAAAATATAACGATAAAGAAAGGTTTAAAAAAAATGTTTAAAAATGTTTTAAAAAATAACAAATCTTTCCTTCTATTCTATCTTGTTTATTAGAAAAATTATTCAAATTTATTTTTTTGTATCCATTCATCTTCACGGATCTTAATAATCCGCCTCTTCCCATTTATTAAGATGTTCAAAGAGCCGAGAGTTCTCGGAATAACAGTTTTAAGAGAGCACCTAGTGTTGTGTAAATATTTTTGTTACGGCAAATTATTACCAAATTTACTTTACGGAGAGTTTTAATCTCTACGAGACGAACAATTATTTTATGTGTAATGTTATATAAGTATGTAAAAGCTTGACTGCCTCGTGATCTAGTGGTAAGCGTGTTCAACCACAGACGCGAGGTCCTCGGTTCGAATCCCGGGTCGTACCAAAAATTGTATTGGGATTTTTCAATTTCTAATAACAGTCCGGAGTCAGGAAGTTGGCGGTGTTACACCCCCGTGCCTCGGAGAGCACGTTAAGCCGTCGGTATTGCGCCTGATTTATCACTGGTCGTGTCGGATTCCGTTCCATCGGAATACGAGAATGAGGGAATAGAGAGTGCACTTGTATCTGCGCGCGCACACTTGTGCACTATAATATGTCATGCACATCTGGCTCGTCTCTATAGAGACGGCCGCCGTAGCCGAAATCGGCTAGGAGGATATTATTATTATTATGTAAAAGCCAGCTTCTGTTTCTATCTGTTCTTTCCAAATAAATGAAATATTAATTTTAATATATAATAGCGACCGAGGGTAGTAATTAAAATCGGTCTGGTCAGAAACACTGAAGTCCGTGGACATTCCTGTCGTGAAATAAAATGAATTGTTGCGTGACCTTCATAGTATGCCCTCATGTAGATCATTCAACAGATGACAGTTTTTAAAAATTCCAAGGCAGTCAATGTTCTTTGCATCAATCATTAAGGTGCAGGTTTGAAATATTATATGATATGACAAAATAGATATGCATCGTGATTTCACCCACGATTTTTTTTTGGGATGAAAAATATAATTTTATTCAGATCCTTTTTCACCTGTTCTGATACGAACTTTCGCATTGATTAATTAGTAGAATAAATACCACAGATATTTACGCCAGTTTCCTATTGGGGTAGGCAGAAAGAACAGACAGTATAAAGTAGTAACAGTAATGCGATTGCAAAAATTACTGTGTTCGAGTGTAAAATATTATGTTTAGGTGATATAGTTATGATTGTAAGGGAAGAATGTCTTACGCAGAGATGTAAAGCGCGTGGCAGTCGCAGTGCCACGGGTTGTTGGACAGCTTCACGTTGGCCAACTTGGGCATGTAGTCCAGCGTGCGGGACGGCAGCGACGGGAACATGTTGTTGTCCAAGTATCTGGAAACGAAAATATGATATAATGTAAAGAGGAAGAACGACGAACGAACGACGACGAAGACGAGCAGTCACAGATTTTTGGCAACTACCGCCATAGACATTTGCATAATTTTTAAATAGATGTGTTGCCTTCCTGCTATTTTTCCCATGAAATTCGACAATGTAGTTGTATCTTGGTGGGGGAATCATCTAAACGAGGGGTACCTCCCGGTTGTACCACAATTTTGCTGAAACAGCTCTGCACTTTTACTGTTAGTGCCATGCTGCACTTACTGATCTGCCGATATAACGATGATGTCAAATAAAATAAAATAAATGCAGTTTCTGTCATGGAACAAGTTAAGTTATACCCTGTAAAATGACTTGATTAAAATAGACTTCAAAGTTCATGAAAAGGGTACATGCATATTTCTTTAACGAGACGATGATTAATTATATTATTATATTATTTAGACGATCACCGTGCAGTGGCGG
>LUGF01042093.1:167780-186281 GCA_001625245.1 Calycopis cecrops
AAAAAAAAAAAAAAAAATTGCCTGCCGAACTTCTTTCTCTTGATCATAACAATCGAATAACGTAGATTGTTATCGATTGTTATCGAATAAATGGATAAATCGACTAATTCGATGAATTTTAGTAGTAATCGCCCATCGCTATCACAAACACTGGCATGGGATTTATATACAAGATTTATTGTAATACTAGCTTTTACACGCGGCTTCGTATGCGTCTTTATTTTTTTTAATAAAAATATTCTGTCCTTTTGAATACCTCTAAGAATATGTGTACAAAGTTTCATCGTGATCGGTTGTGTAGTTTTAGCCTGAAATCGTAGGAAACAAACTTTTATTCACAATTATTTTGATTTGGATGTACCATGGGGTACTTACTAATCTTAATATCGGGAATCTTACTAATATTTTGCATTGCATGGATTTTGCATAAACTTCAAATGTGCGCTCAGTAAACGGGACGGCTAGTTAAATTGTGATAATATAAAATATTTTTGAATCATATAATGTTCAAATACGGTAGGAGAAGCGATCTGAATGCCAATGAGGAACTGCGAATGCCTTATCCCAAACCCGACATTTTGTATGCCAGACGCTTACACTGTTTCACAATATTTTTGATTTTAAAAGTATTAGCGTCCATATTCGGTTACTGTATAAAATCTTTCGTTTAAAAATGTCTATTACTCGAATTTTTGTTTTTTTTTTTAATATCTTTTGTCGATGTATTTAAGCAATAAAAAACTGCTACATATTAATTAGAATACGTAGGTAAATTTCGCAATCACTTCCAAGGTGTGAATAGCTAAATTAAGAGGGCGATAGAGTCCGATGCGAGGAGTACACAAGCATCGAATCCACAGTCACATTTTCATTTTTCATTTTAGTTCTTTTTTTTAAATCTTTCATTATGCAATTCGTATGCCAATATATATAGTTTAAGAATGTTATATCATTATAATATAACCTATTTGTCTATTTTATCCTAATCTTAAAACAATCTAATCTTTAATAATAAATCTAAAAAGGAAGTTACTTTGCAACTTGTTTAACTCAAGTACATGAAATTTTGCATAAACGCCGTCGGAGTTGTAAGAAATTTCACCCAAAAAATATAAGGCATTCCCGAGAGGTGGGAAAAAAAGGTTTAACGTAATAAAATTTGTCGTGTCGTCGGTAAGGAAATAGGTTGTTTTATATAGTTTAATATATTTACATGCTTAATGCTTATACTATTTTATATCTGCCTGGTTTTAGTGTTGCGCATACTGCTGAACCAGCCGTTAGCAGGTAGCTATCAACTCTAAGGTACATTACTTCCTTGGAAGCGTTTCAGAATGAATTTTAGAATAGTATAAGCGGTTGCTGCTGTGCAGCCGAAATGGGCGAGCACGATCAGGTTGGTTCCTCTCGAGTCTCGCCTACATAATATCCACGTAACTTTGCTACAAATCAGTAACTTTGCTGTGAAAGAGAGCAAGGCGTTTACATTGCTGTGCAGATATTTAAGGCGTTGGTAATCTTTCCTTTTACTCCTCATTTTAAGGTATACCGCGGAACTTATATGGTAATCGTCATAATAAGTAAAGACTAAAAATAAAATAAATCTTGAATGCCCACCTGGTTGTTCGATGGCTTGTAATCTTCTGTCCAGCTTTCGCCACTGTATGTCGTTAGAACACCCAGCGCTAGGTCTCTCTGTTTGTCGCTCCTTGTTGATTATCTCCAGAACGTCACATGGAGACATACTACATTCATTTTTTTTTTGCTGTAAGCCTATAAAATGATAAATTATAATATTTTAATTACTTATTAGTCTCCGTATAAAATTAGCAATAACCTTCTACATGTTGTGTATTATATATACATAGGCGAGAAAAATGAGTAGGACAATCGTTGGAATGACAATTAGAGCTACAAAGGCGGTGTTGGTGAGGTTGTGGGTGGGCCACGCGCAGAGTGAAAAGTGTCAAAGTACGATAGACGAGTGCATAGCATAATATGTTGTTATCTCTTGATATTTAATAAAAGGTTGGGTCAGGTAAGCCCCCAATTCAATAGCGACGCCTGAGGCGGGGACGGCGGCCGAGGTTTCAGATAAAATAATGTCTAAATGTTGTTTGTTATTTTTATGTTGGTTGAAAAATAGAGATAATTTGAACATTTTTCTAAGAATATCTAAATTTGGTCATTTTGATAAATCTATTTGATAACTCGGTTGCTACGCGTAAGCTTAATCTGTTGGCAAAATCAGGCTCAACATCCATATAATAACAATATATCGTCTCTCTCTCAATCTCCCTTTTAACAATGTAGTAAAAATGAAAAAAAAAAAACACAAAAGTGGCTGTCTCTGAATGATATAAAAAAACATTATTTAATTTCATCAATCTATTCACAAAAAGATAATCCTGGTCTGACTGTACACATTCGTCACATAATTTGCATGTTTATTACCTATTTTCGAATAAATTGAAGTCAATTTAGAACTCTTGAGTGGGTAATGATATAAAATAGGGCCATTTCAAATGGTAGTCTAATTTCGCATCTATAGCAAATTTGTTTATAACAATAATTGGCTATCATGACAATTACGTTAATTTTGCTTCAAATATTTCATTGCTGTTGAACTTTGTCTCCGATTTTATCTTCAACCTATAAATAAGCCCTATGTTCATTATTATTATAACACAAGTCTAACTGGACATAATAATTATTATTCATTACAATATTATGACATAATTAGTCGTCGGTATTTTACTAGCAGTCATGTTTTAGGGTCGGAATAGCTTTTATTTGCTTTATACTCAAGGTTAAAATTTGGTTAGACGTTGGTTCTTTGTATCGAGGTACTCATCTACCAGTAAATGAGTAGTTTGTAGTTAGGCCTTAATCACTTACAGAGGAAAGCAGATAGGAGGATTTGAAAATCATTGGACGTCATCAGCCGGGTGATGTCTATAGCTGGATCATGTCCATGGCCTTCCCCGAGCGCCATACTTCACGGTCACAAAGCTCTTTGTATCCGGCGGCTCTCCACAAATTAACCAAACCGCCAGTCCAGCGAGTAGGGGATCGTTCAACACTCTCCCGTCACCCGTCCAGCATCTTCCGGTGCTGGACGCCACGCAAGATCCATTTTCTCCCCGCGGTTATCGATTCTTTTTCATAGCATAGGCGGGCTGAAGATCAATCGCAGCCTTTGGATAATAACCGATGCCCAAGAATATCCACATGAGATATATACGTTGCCAATCTTTCTCCTTCCCCCTCCTTGGGCCACCGATTGTGAATAATGTTGCCTACCTAGTGCCACTCGCTTGCTGGTGATCTGAGCTAGGTCAGTTACTGAGGAGGATTTATTTGGTTGAGATTTCTGCATCTTAGTTATATATCTTCAAAGAGCGTATCGTCAAACTGCACTTTTGTAAACGAACATTCCGTCGATACATTTTTCACGGGATTCGGGGCTGAAAAATCTCCTCTAAATTTGGCTCTGGTTGGGTAACTCAATATGGAGAGTACCATGTTGATTGTTTCTTTAGCAGCTTAGATTCCCAACAAATTATTCAATGAAATACCAAACTAACCAAAGCGACGCGAAGGATATTTTGTCGAAATTACCGTCATTTCGGGTTATGCGTCGTTAGGGTCGGTTACCTACACGCTTAGGACACAGAGACGGTCTAATGAGGCAATAAGTTTCTAAAGTTTGCTTACTTACCTGTAAATGAACTGTTTGTAAATCAATTATTACTAACATACGCATTATTTTTCTTTAAAATTAAACCTATATATTTACGCCTTTGATTATTTATGCAATATTATGTAAATGTAAACAAAAATACAAAAAAAAATGTTGGAAAGAGCCAATATTTTTTTAAATAATAACAGCAAATAAAATGTCCTAATAAATCATTCAATATTTATTAATAACAATTCGCTGCGCCATATAGTCTTATCAGAGAAAACATTGTTCGGTATATATTTTTTTTAATATCCAGATGCACATGTCTGTGCCAAAGTCCTTCAAATCATTTAAGCACTTTATATGCAAAAGTAACAAATATAAAACCAAACCTTCACATTTATAACATTATGATATTGTAGTCTATCTCAACGTACCCTCGAACCCCGGTGTGTTCTGACACCGCTTTCATTAACGTCATTAGCATCAAGTCTGACCCTGACACATCCGCGTTATGATTAATGATCCTTGACAAATGTATCACACGGTTTTACATTCAGCTTCTTCGTTGGCCATTTTATTTTATTATATTTTACTAGCTGCGCTCTGCGGTTTCACCCGCATCAGTTACGATCCCGTGGAAATAATGAGATGTAGAATTGATGTTGGCCGACTCTCAGACCAACCCGATATACGTACAAAATTCCATGAAAATCGGTCTAGCCGTTTCGGAGGAGAATGGTAACTAACATTGTGAAACGAGAATTTGATATATAGGGATAGAGATATTGTATCTTTGTTTTATGATACAGAAAATCAGGCCATAGATATATCTGTTATTTGTCATAATATATGAAAATCACGTGTCACAATATTATAATATTATAATATACATTTGCCACATATTCATAGAGATATTTATTAATCCGCAAGACGATTATCAAATATCATAAATAGCTCAAGTTATTTTTGTAAATCCTCATATTTTAGATTGATGGATCGCTCTGCGAAAAATCAGCGAGTGAAATAATTTGGAGAGAGATTCGTAGTTATTTCTGGAGATATTTTAGTGATCTATAAAATCGGAGCTTTAGTAAATATTAAAGTTTTATAGAGGTAAGACACCTCTATAAAACTTTAACATTCACTAAAGTTATATTCATTTTTATTTTATTTATTTATATTTCTTAAATTAGTATATTAAAATAGAATAAAACAAGTAATGATAAAAATACTGATGCATTGGAAAATACTCCACATAATTCGTATGTTTATTATAGCATAAAGAGGCAAACGAGCAATCGGAGCTATTTTAGCCATCCGCATAGAAGCTATATACATACATACATATGCGTTGCCCCCCTTAATCCTCCTCCCTCCATGGGCCACCGGCTTTATATACCGCACAAAACGCGACAGAACAGCTGTCACAGTACGGCGGTTTCGTGTAAGCGAGAGGTACTTCCCCGGGTTCAATTCGGCTACATGCATGCGTGCATTGTGGCACTACCTCTAACTTAATACGTATATCAGATACGTACACAAATAGCTTCTCGCCAGATCCGTTACGGGGAATGTCGTGAAGTTATAATATGTATATGTATGTACGTATCTGCTGAGAATCGATAAGCACGATTCTCACATTTGTCCTGCTTCCTATAAATTTATTATACGAGCTTGACTTGATTGCCATCGTTGCTCTCCCTATCTAGACCAGGATCGACAGTGGCATCCAATATGACCCTTTGATATGATCGTAGAGGGCTCGACGGAAAAGCTAAAATCCGTCTCGGAACCCGCAAGGGATTTTATCGGAAGAAAGTAGGATGAATAGGAAATAATACCAATTTTATCTATTGTCAAAGAGGAAGACATTTTAATATTACAAGATTTTTAATGATATATATTATATACAACCCAAGAAAAGAGAAACAAGCCCTGTTAGTCTAATAACCATAGCTTCCTTTGCATAGCATTCCACGCCAAAGATAATATTATACTTCACGTAAAAGAGATAATAATAGTAGTATAAAATTAAGAGACATGTTCATAATATCCTTACCTTTACTAACGGTTATTTGTAAAGTCACAAATATCAATCCAATATAAAATAAATTCATGTCGCCTATTCGGTTCGGTGATTATTTGGAAACAATAATAATAAATCGGGAGGAGCTAGCTTTTGTTTAGCGAAAACAAGCGTTATGTAAAACATAGCCAGTCAATAAATATCTCCTTTTGGAATTTACATCTAAACCTATCTAACGTAATTGAGAAATAACTTTAATATAAAAGATTTCGCCAACAGTTGCGGAAAAGTAGAGAAAAATAGGTTATTAGAACTAGAATATTCTTATTTTGTACATATGAATATATCAGAGTTATGTCAGGTATTCTATTGACAAATGCTGAAGCATATTTTTTCGCGTGAAACGAACACGTTGAATATCATATTATATGATCCTCTGAGTATATAACGACGTCTAATGGATTTCTCAAACAGGTTGTCCACGTTACATTTACCGTACTAATAAGGATATTAAGTATTTATTGCAAACAACTTGTTACTCTTCATTTTTATAGGTACTTATAGGTGAATGCCACTATAAAATAATAACATGTATCAAAAATTACGAAAACTGTGCGACGTAAAAAAGTATAGAAAAGAGAGGCATTCCCGCTCACACTACGCCGCCCTAAAACAAATGTCACGTTGCATGCGAATTGTGAGTAGCCGCTGGCCTATTTTTGGCTGACAAAGACGCAGGCCGGTGTTAATGAGCGTCGACAAATAGCAAATTGTACGAATGCTCGTGTGTTCACCTATGCTTTAAAACAAAACCTCACGCCTATATGACTGACTAGTAAAGGCTGAACTCCATCCATCCTCAGTTTTATTAGCGGAGATATAATTAACCTGTTAGCTGAATTGATTGCGTCCGCCCAAGAGTGGACCGCGAGCATTATCGTTGACATGGAGAGAGTTCCTGGCAGTACTTATGTGCCAGTGTGAGACTCATGTTTTAACAAAAAGTGATAAGTCTATTAGCAAGCCTTTCAGGGTAATTCAGTGATTTTGAAACCCATATAACCTAATTTAGAAATTTTTATGTCAAATAGTAAAATATTTGCATCAAGCAAATGTCAGTTTTCTCAGTATATACTGTATTATCTATGGTCAGTTCTTTGCAATGAATGAATGCCAACTAAACTATAATGTAAGACGACTTACTGTAATGTAAGACGAATTGGGTCGGCACGACCGGGGAGGTAACACGATACCGGCGTAAAGTGACAGCTGTGCTGTCGCGTTTCGTGTGGTGTGTAAGTAGCCGGTGGCCTATGGAGAGTTGGAAAGCTGCATCTTTTATGATATTTTCGCCTACATGTAGAAAGGCGAATATTATTACATTTTACTGAATATCGACATAAAATACTTTAAACAATGTAAAATAAGATAATATGCAGATACTGCCAAGATGTACAGCTATTTGATTTTTCAATAGTGCGTTAATAATACTGCCCCCGATAGTTGAAAAGACGCATCTAACAAAAAGGTAAAATGGAGAAAAAAATGTTTGAATGTCAAAATCGGGAATTTCCTTGCTGTCTTTGAAATATAAATAAAATGAAACTTTTTTTTGGACAGAACGATGGCCAACGTATTCATCTTTGATACCTCATATATAAAAAATATATTTTTCTTTTAATTTAATTAGTTTTTTGAGAAAAACCTTTTCTTCTTAGCAAAAAAAATCGAGTAAAATATCTTATGCTTAATTGAAAGGCCGCAAATAACCATTTGCGTCTTTTCAATCTCGTATGATTGCTTATATGTACTTTTCTTCTTAGCATCAAGATGATTTTGATTTCCATTTGCAAGAAGATAAGGCGCATACGGCTATAAATAATTTTTTATTTAAACATAGTATTGTGATCATTTAATTTTACTTCTAGTCTGAGGTTTAGGTAGATCATAATTTATGAAAATAAAAACAGTTTATATTTAAAAACCAACTTTTAAAACTAGGATTATCCCATAATGGCGTAAGACGTATGTACCAAATGCGCCGTAAGAAAGCTTACTGTACGAAGTTGAAAGGGCGCTTGTTGCAGATAATGATTTTTCTTCTTAGCATGCACGATTTTTTTAACTAGTCCCGAAAACGCATATAACCAGATCCGTCTAATCAACTTCTTATATGAAAGATGTGCCTTTTCAACTTCTGAACTTATACAAATATTATAAATGAAAATGGCGTTAATACGTAAATGTGCCTTTTCAATTAAGTTTAAAGGAAATATGTCTTTTCATCTTCTGAGTAATAGAAAACAGTTCTCAAATACGCCCTTTTTCGTTATGATAACTCTGTAACGGAGCGAGATATCGCAATATAAAAAATATTAGAAGATGCGCCTTTTTCTCCTCGTTCCGGCAATATATATAACTCAATTTCGGAAAAAATGTTAGATGCGTCTTTTCAACTATCGGGGGCAGAATACAAGATTAAGGTTAAAGTAAAGCTAACGGGCATAATATATTTTTATATGTAACGTCGTCTATAATATAATATTATGTGGGTATACGCGCTTGAGTTATTAATATGAAACGTTTTAATCAGTTTTTAGGCCACTTATAAAAGTTGAGTAGATACTTCAAATCTACTTTTACCAATATCTTTTTACCAACCTTGTAAGTAATTACATTGGCTTCAAAACCTGGCCGATTGCTTTCACACAGATACAATTATCCTTTTTCGTGCTGCAACATCAAGACCTCCGACACTACTATCGGTACCCACAAAAAGAAGAAGTATTGCAAGCACTGAGCACAAATACTAGTTTAATAGCACTGAACTGATATATCATGTAGTGACGTAGTTGGTGAATAAAACTCTTCTCCATAGACGCAATTTAAAGCTCGAGAAGAGAACGGCAGATCGTGTACACATAGTAATAACAGTAATATAAAATGAAATAACATTATCTAATCCCCCAATTTTGAGGGATGGTGTGAAGGCGGGCCACCTATACGCAGATGATGAAGGCCCCCGATACTGACTAACTCCAGTTGCTAGTTGAACCCCCTATACCATAAAAAAGCGAAAAGAAGTGGGCAGTTAGTTATATTTAATATAAATAACAATCCGAAACCATATTTAATAATACCAGTAGTATTAATGGATATTATAGATAAAATAGAAATAACCATACCTGTATATTATAAAAAATCTGTTATATTCCGACATAGCAACCATATATTACAATGCGTACCCTTCAGATACAAAATATACAAATGCCTATAAGGTATTATTACCTAAAAGGTTATGTTATTTTTAATGACCACCCCTTTTTACGACACAAACTATAAAATCTGAACAAGCATACAAACTATCCATTAGTATTACGTAATATCAGAAGATAAATAATAAACGGACATTAAAATACATTGTTTACTTTCATTTCTGATAAAAATATTAGCAAGCAATCAGGTTTATTCAAAACAAATTATAAAAGTTTGTGGAGATTATTGTTGCCATTTGTTTTGTGCATTCAATTCTAAAATCAACCTCTATTTTCAGTGCTGAAATTGCTCTGTATTCAAACTCTGTATTTAAAAATTCTTTGACTTGGTTCAGTTGTTGAAAAATATAAAACAGCTCTACCGTTGACGGATGTTTTATTATTTGTATTGTCTTAATAAATTAATTGTAACCCAACAAAAAATTATACTAATATTCAAATTCGTAGCCAAAGTTGTCTAGAAGCACTATAAAGATGGCGCATATTCACTTAAGACGAGCCTGTACCGCTCGAAGAGATTTGTGGTGATTGGAAGCTATAAAGATAAACGCGTGATGTATCGGATGCATTCAAGTTTGTACTTCTCTTACGCTTTTAGTAAAAAGTAGTGGCATGTTATCTCTCGATTATATGACATCGCTATGCAAATATCATCTATGCTGTCTCTTTTGGTGTAATATAAGTTTTCGGTAGCCCATTGGAAGAAGAAGGAAGAAATACAACTGCATAATGACAATGCTGATATTTATGGACGTCGATAGCTATTGATCCTACGGTTCGTTTTCTCCTTATACTATAAAAAACGGAACATGATTTTACATCATTATTTATATTACATGACTAACGATTGAGTACATTGTAAGATTCACAAAAAATAAATGAAATCATTTTCCTGCAATGTTGATTCTAAACACGACCTCCGTCAAAAAATAATTCATTCTTCTATCTCGTAATAAAAAAGTTATTTCATTTTTATTCATTGGCGTTTTATTTACTCAAAGGGACAAACACGCAGGACTCTCGGACTTTTGAAGGCTTTGGTTATATAAATAATTTTCCTCCCAAATAAAGCAAACGTACGTTCAAATTAACTTCTGAAATTGGAGATCTTTGTTTGCATTTGATTTGTTTTAGAGATGATAAAAAAGGTTTGGAAATACCGAAAATTCGTATCTATAGCGAAAATTTGACTTGCTCCTGGGCAGGGGCACAAAAGTTTGAACGGCCAAGGGAGTACAAAAATACTGGATGCAACGGAGTAGCAAAGTCCTTCTCTGAATCAAATAAAAATATTGCGAAGTCTAAATTTAACAATGCGGTATAAATAGAGTTGATGGTATGTAGAAGTAAACAATACGTACATCGCGGAATATTTTTACTAGCGGTAAACAGTAAACATATAGAGATCCTGATTTCATTTTTTAGTATAAAGCGGCAAACGAATAGTCGGAGCCATTCATGAGTTTTTGAAGCCCAAAAACACACACAATTATGAATAAAGCCAGTATAATATGATGCCCAGACGATACACAACAGCGTTTTTGTCATTAAATCAGTATCACACATAGGCATTAGGCATACTTACTGAAGATATAACGCCGGAAAGTTATCTAGTATTTTTTTTAAGCTTCTATACAAAATACCTATAAAGATAAATGCTATAAAATATAAAATTAAATTAAATATTATGTTATATTTTACGGCCTACCATAATATTACTCTACATTCACACTTATAACCCTGATGGTTCTAATATGTGCCTGAAATATTAGAACCGTCTGGAATTTTATAACTCACTAAGAAATTATATCTACCGTATGGATTTTGCGTGCAAATTGCAAAATTTATGAGTATTGCTGATAAAATGTAATATTTATTTAACAAAACTATCCGTACGATCGCCTGATCCAACTAACAAAGTATTATTAACATACAAATAAGTATGTTTATACGCACAACACATATTTAGTAAACGGTATATAATCAGGTTAGCGCCTACGTCACACTGTGTAACATTATCATATGTAGTATTGCCATTGTAATGTCATATTGAACCTTTATTACTTGTTGCTTTGTTTTTTCGTTTACTTTGCTCTTCTCTAGAATGCGCGATCTCATGGCGCCCCCAATAACGGGGAGATGGATGAGCCGCAGGGGTTTGTTGGGTCAATC
Source organism: Calycopis cecrops (assembly GCA_001625245.1). NCBI lineage: Eukaryota > Metazoa > Arthropoda > Insecta > Lepidoptera > Lycaenidae > Calycopis > Calycopis cecrops. Next base: position 178,942 of record LUGF01042093.1, read on the forward strand.
GGCACTCGGCCTGGAGCCACAATCCTCAGGATCGCTACACTCTCTGAGGGCTGGTGCGTAACGAATCCCCCTGCGTAAAAAAAGGCTCTTCTGTGATCCTCAACCAATTTTTACCCACTGTCGAGTATAGGTCTTCTCATGGGACTTCCATTGCCTTTGCCATTCTCTCATCCACTAACGGACCATAATTTTGGCAAGATTATTTTTACATCCGCACAGTTGATAGTTATGCAGATCCATTTCCCTCTCTCCCCATTAATTTACCCGGGCCACCGGCTATGTACGACCTGCACGAAACTCGAGAACCTACATCACTTTAATAGTGGTATCATGTAAGGATTCTTACTGAAATAGAAGCTAATAGTGATGATGATAATAATTTATTAATTCTCTACTTTACTTCATTTGCCATTAGAGATTGCCCTCATAATTCTATATCAGCGTTTACTGCCTATACGCGGCACACCTTGCAGTCACATAATATATCTATGAAAAAGTTATTACCTCTTTACTGTTATGTCCTCCAAGTATTATAGTTATTGCCATTGTGATAATGTTGTTAACCCTCACTATTTCAGTCTTTTTGAGGTTTCAGAATTGACTAAATATTCGAGTAGAGCAGATTTTACCTTGATTCTCAATGATTTTGTCTTTTACCAAATCTCTAAAGGATAACTGAATCACTAGTTAATACTAAGCTTGGTGGCTCCAGCAAATTTCTTTTTTTATAATAAGGGTAACTCATAAACTGAAACGAAACAACATACCAGTGATGTCATCGTATGCACTGGCATCGGCTGCATATCGATAGCGAGCGATACACCTGTGCAGTGCGCCTTTGCTGTGAGCTTGTGCAGTGCGCTTGTGCCATGCGTTTGTGCAGTGCGCTTGTGCAGTGCGCTTGTGCAGCGCGCTTGTGCAGTGCGCTTGTGCAGTGCGCTTGTGCAGTGCGCTTGTGCAGTGCGCTTGTGCAGTGCGCGTGTGCCGCGCGAGTGTTTGCCGCGCGTTTGCCGTACGTTTGCCGCGCGTTTGCCGCGCGTGTACCTCGCCTTGACTGCGCGTGTGCCGCGCGCTTGCCGCGCGTGAGCCGCGCGTGTGCTGCGCGTGAGCCGCGCGTGTGCCACACGTGTATCGCGTGAGCCGCGCGTGAGCTTAAACGCCTGCTTTGCACGCGTTCTGTACGCGTACTGCACCTGTGCAGCGTCACGTAAGATCGTTGGTACAGAAGTTACCGGAGGAGGTTATGGTTGATGATACGTTTTTCGTAAGATGATTCATGTACTTATTTATACGTCGTACATATCTGATCGGATTTTGACAGCCTCGTGGGCTAATGGTAAGCGTTTTCAACCATAGACGTCTGGTGCCGGGTTTGAATCCCAGGTCGGCCAAAAATTTATGGCTAACCTCCAGAAATTAAGATATGACAAAAGATAATGAGCACATGGGCCACCAGTTGGTCTTACGGTTGCATGACATGTGTGCACACATTCAAAGGTATCTCCTCCTCATTTTCTAGAGTTGTAAAATTTTAAAATCTTTCACGTCTTTCATGTAATTCTTCATCGTCAGAGTCGAATCGTGAGCATCACACACCACGTCGTCTATCAGCGACCCATCTTCATTTTCACTAACACATTAACAATCTTCGCCGCAATTATTATTTTTTAACGCACGAATAATTTAATCATCTGCCAAAATCAAACTTCCACCAATTATTCACTCGTATTTGTATTATAACTACAAGAAAATAAAATCAATACCAAGCGCAAAGCAATAAAAACTACACAGAAGCTAACCAATCGTCAAAATGACGAACAGTGTCCCATTATCTCGTAAATTAAACTACTTACCGGCTAAATACGACCATCCAGAGATTCGAACTAGCGGTCACCGAGTTGGTTTGAAAGAACGAATCTGTACATGCAATAGTTAAAAAGATAAGGGAAAAAACTTGTTGGGTACTCGTCTTTTTGACGAACGTTAGCTTTATAGGGTTACTAGCTGTACAACGCGGTTTCACCCGCGTTTATTTTCTAAGAAATTCATATAAACTTTAACACCTTATTTCACCTCCTTAAGGGTTGAATTTCTAAAAATCCTTTCTTAGCGGATGCCTACGTCGGAACATCTACTTGGATTCCAAATTTCAGCCCGATCCGTCCAGTGGCTTGGGCTGTGCGTTGATAGCTGGCTATGTTACGTTTGAGTTTTATATATATAGATAACGTAACGTAACGGGGGTATAACGTTAGCTATATAAACACGCTAACCAGAATTACTACGCCTACTACTATGCCCGGTGATTTCCTTCTGGGACATTACCTTCTCGCAGAAAGGCATCGCCTCCCAGGACGTGTCACTCTTGATTATTGAGCAGATTATTCTCGAGTGAGAAGTCCGTCTCCTCCAGCACCGCTACCAGATAATACCATTGCACGGCGCATCTGGGGCATACCGCGAGGGATTGTAATCTACACGAGACAATACAACATAAGAATCTAAAAAATAATGACGCACACACTATTATTATACAAATACAATTATTATAAACAGTATTAAAAGTCATAGTAGTATACAATTATTATAAACTGATAAAGGACGGTTGGTTTTATTTGTTATAAATACAATCTGTCCACTTACATAAAACAATATATAATATATATATAGAATACGATAAAACATTATGTCTAATATTCACGATTTGAGTTCATCAGTAAAGTCATCGGAAGTTTCTAGTGACCTTAATAAGAATACAAGTTATAGTGACAGTATGAGGCAGCATCACAAAAAATTTATAAGGATAATAATTTATTTTGGCCACTGTCCAATATGCTTTTGTATTATTTCAGTGCTCTGTTACAACCAAGGAATTGTACTATTTACGACGTGCGTATTTTTTATTGCAGAGAACTAGCAGTTCAGACGCCTTACACAGGCTATATTCATATTAATAGTTTTGTTTTATATCGCCATTTTTAGAAGCGTGTAATAAGAGCTGCTGATTCTGTTCAATTGGCTTCGCCGAAGATGTATGGGTTTACTTTGGCCTTAGTAGCCCAACCAGCAAATAAAATGTAACATTTCTAACATAATATCGTAAAACTGGTATAAGTAAATTATAATTCTTGAAATATTAATTTTCCCAGCTCTCAATTAGGAACATTCATGTATTAGCACACCTGTGTAGTTTTCCCGAGGAAAAAACGTATCAAATGAGACGCTGCTATTTATAAACTTAATACTGGGAAACATTTAACTAGTATCGTCTGGGTAAATAATCGGTTACGTCGGGACTGATTTAAAAAAAAATCTTTTAATATAAATCTAGTACTTTTATTGGAGTGTCCCTAAGGAGACTAAAGGGATTCTCGCTAAGACAACACCGATGTAATGTTTCGAGTGGTTTGAGCTTGCTTACCTCTGGGATATTCAAGGCTATGCTGGACAGGGCTACTCATACCGAAGACCAGACTAAGAGCATCTCAACTGAAGCTTGCAGCAGCTCAACTCCACACGTTCCTCTGAATCAATAGACGGCAAGAATTAAAGTCTTGTCTAAGACAAAACGACAAGGCTATATAGCATAGTATGTAGATCTCTATATTCCGTCCATCATTTTGAACGACTATTAAAAGACCGTTTATATACATACTACTTTCTACGTGATCGCACGTTGTCTACAACCAAGAAGTAAGAATCTCCTCACAAACAAAGATTCCTCTCCCCCAAAGATCCGAAAATTAATTAACTGAAAAAAAAATATTATTTATTGTATTTTAGTTCATTTCACTAGTAATTAGAGAAGTCTCTAGTTGGGGGGAACCCTTGGCGTGCAGGGCGTACACGCACTTGGTCGGTTTTTTTCTATTTTTGTAGTGGAAACATAATATTTTATCAGAAAAAACTATTTTGAGTTTTCATTAGCAAACATGCTATACGAGTACATATGCTTCACGTAGCACAGGGAAGTAGAGCTACGCTACGGCGTAGAACAACGCCACTCACAGCGTAGATGCCACACGTTAGTAGCTCTTCTTTTTTGTATTAGATAGTTTTAGGTCTATATTTCTATCGGCATTTACTATGAATGTATTTAAATATTATTAAAAAATAAATTCAAATAATAAAAAAGAATATCGCGTAATTATTTTATGAAAAAAAACGTTGTTTTTTCTTTCACATTTACATTCGTATCCTCGCATACAAAATAATAATATTTTGTTAATCAAATATATCGCATAATTTTACTGGCGATTATTTACAATATATAAATATTATTATTATTAATAAGTTATAGGATTCCAAACATATAATTGCACATTACAATTATAAAACACTACATGATGCTCATTAAGAAACTTCCATCAAAATTTCATAAGTTAATTGCCTCGAAACTCTCTTGTGAAACTCCAATTTTACCGCGATAAAGGCCACAATGTTCAAAGCTGGTTATAATTTCAAGTTGGCCAAGTGCTAAATAAATCTAGTTTCAATCTCATTTCGACTTTACTTTATCTGCGCTTAGCCGTTTGGTTGGCCGTGTCCCAAACAGAAATATTGAAATTTATTTCTATGCGGTACAAATAAATTCTGCAACTATTGCCTTTTGAAGCACTTTGTCTCCGTTAAACGTAGGCACTGCTATATTGAATTTGATAGCTTGTGGCGCTACCGTTCATTCTCTTTGTAATTTATGGATTCTCGTATTTAACAAAAATAACAAAAAACTGTCTCTCTTACAGTTTCTTCTCGTGCTACTTTTCAAAGTCGGATAAACCTGATGACGTTTTGGTAAAATTATAACAAAGAAACGAAAAAAACGGCATACTTAACGTAGTTACTGTACGTATTGTAATGTAGTTATTGTAAAACTTACAAATACTGTCAAGACGAATCTAGTCTTGCTCGCTTTGCAGTGTAATAGAGAGAAAAGTTTCATTTACTTTTATATTTTCTAAATGAAGTGCATATAAAATCGTACTCCAGATCTATCCATAGTTATATCCAATTGTTCACATTAATGTTAAAAACTTGTTATGTTAGTCTGCTGCTTTTAGCGAAATCATCCCAACTATACAACAAACAAATGTTAATCAATCAAAGGATTTAACTGCAGAAACAATGACGCGGCTGAAATGCCGACAGTGATATTTGATGCGACTCCCTTTGATGCCACGAAAATTAATGGATCATGATTTATTTTCAGCGTTTTTAGAGTTTCTGAAAAATATAATTTACATTATCGGCGTTCAGAAGTTTTTAACCTCAGACGCAAAAATAGGGGCGCTATTTTGTTTGTTTTAGTGTGTTTATCACAAATAAACAAATTTTTATTTATTTAAATATTTTACGTCTAAGTGTCTGTCTGTGGCTTCGTAGCTATGAAAGGGATAGATCAATTTCAATGCGCTTCTGTCAATAGAAAGCCTGTTTCCCGGCGTAAGGTATCTTTGATAAAAATGGGATTGAAGAGTATCAGCTCTTTTCATTATTATTTACTTTTGTCCTTGTTTTTTTTCAACTGATAATATTATATCATAAATAATAATATAATAATTTTCTTATCGACATAGCTAAACTCATGTGGAACCACAGGATACAATTGGCTCGTGATCGTGATCTGTGACACTGTTTGAGAGGCCTGTATCCAGTATTGGACGAATGAAGGCTGACGATGTTGACATGATGATAATGATAATAATATCTTATTTAGCATGTGGACACTCGCATGTACAGTATTTTTTAATTAATAAAAAAAAAATCTACCTACATGACTTACTTACATTTTCTTAACTCTCGACTAGTTTGACTTGAAGATACAAAATTTCTGTATGTCCAGCATTAAGTAGGCATAACGGTCACATGTACTTATTTGTACTTTGATACTGTAAGAACGCGACATGTCTATGGATAAATAACTACTAGTGATAAACGAATGATGTAGGTTAATCTAAGATACAATTTTTTTTTATTGTGCACTTGTTCCCACCGCTGCACTGCTACTTCTGTATCGCTAGTATCGACAGCGGCATCTAAACATGACCCATTAATATGATCGCAAGGAACCCGAAGGAACAGTTAAAATTGTCTTGGGTCCCGCAACGAATTTAATAGAAGAAAATAAGAGGAATAGGAAGATATTCCAATTTCCATCCCTACTCAAAGCAGTACAAGATTGCAATGACTTAAACAAGATATGATAATAAAATTTAGTCTGATGGAATTTCTGAGAGTCCCTGAAATATGAAACATTTTTATGAGGGTACCTTTATCGTCACTAAGCTTTAGAACATATATTGTAACAAAAAAGATTGTTAGTTGTGACTAAATTCTAAATAAAGTAATATTACTTACATTTTGTACCTGTTTTGTTAGGCCCTGGATCTATATAAATTAAATTGTAAGTGTAATCCTAAAAAAGTTACGATGTTGGCAAAGTATGAAAGAATGTTGAAAATTCGACAAATGAGTAATAAACTTCTGTCATAGCTAAATATGAAAGTTTCTATGTAATCACTAGATAAAATAGTATAAATAAAGTCGCTTTTCACCGTCTTTGTATATGTAAGCTTAAACCTTTAAAAATACGCAATCGATTTTGATGGGATTTTTAATAGATAGAGTGATTCAAGAGGAAGGTTTAAATGTTTAATAACTACATTTTTGAAGTCCGAAATCCACGAGGGAGAAGCTTCGGGAGGAAGCTAGTTTTGTTATATTTTCACTTAGGAGCTAGTAAAAGATCTAATATAGAAGACAATAAGTAGTAAAAAATACATTTATGTATCTCGAAAAAATGAATCTTTTATGTAAAATCTTCCGGCATAGCTAAAAATAAATAATTTCTCAACTCAAATTCATTGGTAGGTAATGTAATAACCATCAACGTCATGAATGCATTAGGTTTCAATCTTGAAAGGACTTTATGAAGTACTTCAAAACAACAAACAGCCATATACACTTTTATATGCACTTTAAAAGCATAGAAGGTTCATAATTAATTTATTGACCTTTTTGACTTCGTAAATCTTGCGAGTCTCTCGTAGCAATTTAACATACAACAATCGTAAAAATTCCAAACACGAAATGGTGTTGCATGTTTAGATATTTTTTAATTAAAATTTTCAGTTTACGATGAAAAATAATGTTGTCACTTCAATGTCAATAACCTAGACAATCATTAGCGAAACTTAAAGTTTACTGAATATTGTTAGCATATTCTAAAGAATGCAACTATCTCGATTAAAATCGAGATAGTTGCATTGCAACTTGATTTAATAGGAAGTACTTTCTGCGAAACTTTATTTTCTGTCTTAATATGCTAAGATATAATATAA
>LUGF01042093.1:188890-212975 GCA_001625245.1 Calycopis cecrops
GTTGAAATTTTTGTCAAATACGGAGGTCAGTTATGTCTTGATGCCTTGAAAAAATCACACTTCTAAGTTAACGCAATAAAAATTTATAGCTATTTATGCACACATTTTGTATGAAACCGCACTTTTTCGAAAATTTATAGAGTACTTCCCGTTGCGCTAGAATTCTGAAATTTGGCAAGAAGTAAGACCTTACAGTATACATTTAGGAATAAATCTAAAAATTGGTAATTAAAATTTATATCACTGGAAAAATCATTACCAACTTATGCATGTAGTTCTTTTCATACTAAATGTATGCAAGCACCCGCATATATAAGTTTGTCAACTTGTCGTAGGGAGGTGTAATTTTCTCAACGTTTATTACTTTTGCTCATACCTCCCGTTCCTACGGAACCCTCGGTGTGCGAGTCCGACTCGCACTTGACCTGGTTTTTTCCATTTTTGTAGTGGAAACATAATATTTTATCAGAAAAAACTATTTTGAGTTTTCATTAGCAAACATGCTATACGAGTACATATGCTTCACGTAGCACAGGGAAGTAGAGCTACGCTACGGCGTAGAACAACGCCACTCACAGCGTAGATGCCACACGTTAGTAGCTCTTCTTTTTTGTATTAGATAGTTTTAGGTCTATATTTCTATCGGCATTTACTATGAATGTATTTAAATATTATTAAAAAATAAATTCAAATAATAAAAAAGAATATCGCGTAATTATTTTATGAAAAAAAACGTTGTTTTTTCTTTCACATTTACATTCGTATCCTCGCATACAAAATAATAATATTTTGTTAATCAAATATATCGCATAATTTTACTGGCGATTATTTACAATATATAAATATTATTATTATTAATAAGTTATAGGATTCCAAACATATAATTGCACATTACAATTATAAAACACTACATGATGCTCATTAAGAAACTTCCATCAAAATTTCATAAGTTAATTGCCTCGAAACTCTCTTGTGAAACTCCAATTTTACCGCGATAAAGGCCACAATGTTCAAAGCTGGTTATAATTTCAAGTTGGCCAAGTGCTAAATAAATCTAGTTTCAATCTCATTTCGACTTTACTTTATCTGCGCTTAGCCGTTTGGTTGGCCGTGTCCCAAACAGAAATATTGAAATTTATTTCTATGCGGTACAAATAAATTCTGCAACTATTGCCTTTTGAAGCACTTTGTCTCCGTTAAACGTAGGCACTACTATATTGAATTTGATAGTTTGTGACGCTACCGTTCATCCTCTTTGTAATTTATGGATTCTCGTATTTAACAAAAATAACAAAAAACTGTCTCTCTTACAGTTTCTTCTCGTGCTACCTTTCAAAGTCGGATAAACCTGATGACGTTTTGGTAAAATTATAACAAAGAAACGAAAAAAACGGCATACTTAACGTTGTTACTGTACGTATTGTAATGTAGTTATTGTAAAACTTACAAATACTGTCGAGACGAATCTAGTCTTGCTCGCTTTGCAGTGTAATAGAGAGAAAAGTTTCATTTACTTTTATATTTTCTAAATGACGTGCATATAAAATCGTACTCCAGATCTATCCATAGTTATATCCAATTGTTCACATTACTATTATTAAATTGTTATGTTAGTCTGCTGCTTTTATCAACAGCGCCATCCAAACATGACACATTGATATGATCACAAGGAACCCAGGAGAAAAGTTAAAATTGTCTTGGGACCCGCAACGATTCAATCTGAAGAAAATAGGAGGAATAAGAAGAAATTCCGATTTCCTTCCCTACTCAAAACAGTACAAGATTGCAATGACTTAAACAAGATATAATAAGAAAATTTACTCTTATGGAATTTCTGAGAGTCCCTGAAATATGAAACATTTTTATGAGGGTACCTTTATCGTCACTAAACTTTAGAACGTAATATACGTTTTAACATATACGTTATAATATACGTTAACAAAAAAACAAAAAAGATTGTTAGTTGTGACTAAATTCTAAATAAAGTAATATTACTTACATTTTGTACCTGTTTTGTTAGGCCCTGGGTCCATATAAATTAAATTGTAAGTGTAATCCTGAAAAGTTACAATGTTGGCGAAGTATGAAAGAATGTTGAAAATGAGTAATAAACTTATGTCATAGCTAAATGTGAAAATTTCTATGTAATCACTAGATAGTATAAAACAAACTCGCTTTTCGCTATGCTTAGATCTTTAAAATTACGCAACCTTTTGATGGGATTTTAATAGATAGAGTGATTCAAGACGAAGGTTTACATCTTTAATAACTCCATTTTTGAAGTCCGAAATCTACGCGGGCGAACTCTATTCTCACTTAGAAACTACTAAATGATGTAATATAGACAATACGTAGATAATTAAAAATAAATTTATGTATCTCGAAAAAATGAAATTTTTATATAAAATCTTCCGGCACAGCTATTAATAAATAATTTCTCGACTCATATTCCTAGGTAATGTAACCATAAACGCCATGAATGCATTATGTTTCAATCTTCAAAGGTCTTTATGGAGTACTTCAAAACAACAAACAGCCATATACACTTTTATATGTACTTTAAAAGCATAGAAGGTTCATAATTAATTTATTGACCTTTTTGACTTCGTAAATCTTGCAAGTCTCTCGTAGCAATTTAACATACAACAATCGTAAAAATTCCAAACACGAAATGGTGTTGCATGTTTAGATATTTTTTAATTAAAATTTTCAGTTTATGATGAAAAATAATGTTGTCACTTCAATGTCAATAACCTAGACAATCATTAGCGAAACTTAAAGATCACTGAATATTGTTAGCATATCCTAAAGAATGCAACTATCTCGATTAAAATCGAGATAGTTGCATTGCAACTTGATTTAATAGGAAGTACTTTCTGCGAAACTTTATTTTCTGTCTTAATATGCTAAGATATAATATAAAAAGCAGCAACCCTTCTCGGTATTCTCTCTATAGTGCTTGAGATAGTCATTGGGCTTGTCAACTTTACGACATGATTGTGTCATATCGTAGAGTTGGCCAGCGTCGCTTTATTACACTATCCGGGAGGAAATACTTCTAAGATGGCGTATCTTATTGATCTCTTTGATTAATGTACACTACAGTAATTGCATAACTTGATAATGATAATGATATCATCAGTGTTCTATATGTCCACGTATCTATCAATGAATACCTAGACAAGCAGTCCTTCATCTGTCACGTCTAAATCTGACCATTTACTCTCTGACTATCTGATCACCTACATAAAGGCGACGCGTCGCCACGTCAATACTCGGTATCGCTCATAGAGCGTATATTGTTAAAAACAAAATCAAAAATATTTTCCTAGCACTATACTTATTATAATACATTGTAACTTATATAATAACATGTAAATATATAAGGAAATCCTGTCCTTAAATGTCCAAGAGAAATGACAGTCTGATGAGAACATCGACATTGTATGTAAAAGGTATTTGATACCACGAATTTCATAAACGACATCGCATTGACAGTTTGATAAAGTACGCTCCTTTTTTTGTTTACTCGAGCAAAACCCAATGATGAATTTCCATCCTACTTGGGTTGGGTGCTTTGGCATGTGCTTAGAAGTCTCCAGTCTTAGAACTGGGCCTCCGAGGTGGGATCTGGCATCTCCAGGGCACACATTCTTCGCCCCCTCTTATACTCAAAAAACATCTAATTTATATTCGTAACAACAATCATGAACAAACAGACTTGAACATGTAGCATTTGGGACAACGTTATTTATTTATACTTAAAATAATAAACTTATGGATCACGATATGGACTAATATATTATGTTTCTAAATATATTATGATGTCCGTACCAGGTAGCAACGAAAATCGATGACAGTTTTTTTTTTATATTAATATTTATATACTTCCTATTATTTAAGATGTACTTTAGTTCTACTTTATTATAATACTAACTTCCGCCCGCAGGTTCGCCCGCGTGGATTTCGGACTTCAAAAATTTTGTTATAATGCATATAAAACTTCCTCTTGAATCACTTTACACTATTTAAAAAAAGCTCCATCAAATCTGTTGTGTAAGTTTAAAGAATTGATTCGTTGTGAGAGGAGGTGTAACTGCATAACAATCCTGTAGATGTTTATGGGGGCCTGGTAGCACAATTTTCCCACGTATACCTAGTAGCAATCTGTTTAACGCTTTAACTACAAGGTAAACTTATGAATATGAAAATTTTATTAAATTAATTTAATATTGTCTTTTGTACGTTTCAGGCAGCCGGTGTCGGCGATCTCGCCTTAATGTCATTAGCATACTGCTCTCTAAATGAAATCTAAGATGGCAAATTTTCTCAATTACATAAAACATCAGGAAAGCATTTAGATGACTTCTAGATAGTCGATTCTACTGATTACACAGAGCTTGTTTATGTTTTTTTAAGCAACTTGTGTTAATTAAAGGCTTAAACGTAGTCTATAACGTTTAAGCCACGGCCGTATATTTAAGGGAAAACTTTGATGATATTTAACGCAAATTAAACAATATTAAGTAAACATTTTGTATTAACTTTATTAATCATTATTATCCAAAAAATATATTTCTATTAAAATGTATGTCCATTATGAGTGAACGTTGAAGATAAAAACTAGTTTCAGGGTAGATTTTAAAGATTTATTTATTGAAAACAATATGGACGGTGCTACTGATATTTAGGTATCATTAGTAAAGTTTCTTGTAGTTTTTATTATATAGTATAGAGAGGCAAGCGTGCAGTTGATGTATTTTGATGAATACTGACCCTCATGGATATCTGAACCATTTCGAATACGAGTTACTAGAAATTCAGAAACCGCACCGAGCATTGCTGCTACTTGGCGACTGTATCTTGTGTCGTGACGGCTCGATGCGACTACAAACGTAACACGGCAATATCTCTTACAAATACATAATTATAGTCCCAAATAATAGTAAGTGCTTACTTAAACATCATATTCATAAGTAAATTGTCATTAATTATTATCAGAATTACACATGTTGCTCCACAAAACCTTGTCTATGAATAATAAAATATGTATACAACTTACAAATTTACCTCACAGAAACAATATCTGAGATTTAAATAAAAAAAATTAAACAATACATCTATTTGTTTTAAACTTTTAGAAGCAGTTTAATGGTTTTTTCCAGTGAGGTCAAGTCCAACTCTCTACTGATGGAGAAGTTTCGTAGGTAGGTAACTAAGTACTTCTCCAACTACGCTATAAAAACCAAAAAGAAGCAGCTGGATTGATAAACTCCTTCTTTTAGTAATCAGTTGGTACGCCTCGTAAATTTTATGTTTCGCGACTTCATAAAAACGTGAACATTTTCTTTTGCCCCCGCTAAATGATACAATTTTCAAGCTTGGCCTCGTGCACGAATCACAGTTTCTGATTCCATAAAATAATTTATATACTATTGGAAAAAAATATTTGTACTCGTCAATTATATTTATTACAATGTTTTCAAGTTGAACCATGTGGTTTTTTAAAGTCATTAAGCATTGATGTGACTATCAACTATCTCATTAAAACGAAAATAAGTCACTTTAAAATAATCACGTTTATCCTATTGTTGATTATGACACTATTTTTATGAATATTCAGTAACAGTCGAGCCGTGCTCGTATTATTGAACTCCTAAAAAAATTAATAGTTCCCTTTGGATTTTTGGCTGGTGAAACCACAGGGTCAGTATTAAGATATAAACTTTGTCCCTCCTAAATTTCTTTTCTGTTCTGTATCGGATCTGTATTTTTAAAGATTACCCTCTACAAATAAAGTTAGAAACTTTCCTTTTTTTGATAAAGTGACGGCGCATAGATTGCTTTGATCACATTGTTTGGTGTTAAGATATTTTAATATTTATAAGCTCCATCCACATCCAGCAAAAAAATCTTTATTCATGGAGATATCTCATTAATATTTAAAATATTACTTTACATATTTGTAAGTAAGCCTTCTTTGTCGCAAAATCAATAAAAAATTTTTAGAATCATTTTGATTAGGAATTGATGACACAAAAATGGAGCACTACCCTATATCATTTAGTAACTAAGAGCACTGCAAAATGAAATCTAAGTACACTGTAAGGGTGCTTTTATAAAGAAGCACGTTCCCAGCGCCGATAAAATCTGCGCAGAGTCGACGCCGATACTTTTGCAATGTTATCTTATGGGCTCACTTATAAAGAAGCAGGTTTTCGGCGCCGACAGGTAGTACGCGCCGACTCCCAGCACCGACTCGAGCCGGCTCAAGCATTTACCGGTACGTAGGGTGTCCATTGCATTTTGAAAATGCAGGACAATGTATCTCGTGTCATACTCGTATAAGACTTGTGTTCATTAAACATTGTTTTTTCAAATTAATGTTAATATTCTTGGCAGTGCCACGACGCATGCATGCATGTAGCTACATGGCACGGCACTTGGGTCGGCACGATTGAGGAGTGTAACCATTACTAATAAACTTAAAACATGAAAAAATACCCATTTTATTTAAATAATATTACTTTATAGAAAATGTATTAAGTACACCGATATTATTACGTAATTACTATTTAGTTCTACTTGTAAATAATACACGTTTTTTTAATACTATTTCCACTTTTAATTAACATACAAACTTTCACATCCTACTAATATTTTACAATTATAATACTAATATATTAATATAATACTAATATATTATACAAACATTTTAAATAACTATTTTCCATAATAAATAAGTCGTCGTCCGATGAAGTTGACTACATGGTCACTACAGGCCGATTTGCCTGCTTCCTTTATACGAATGCAACCTGCTCGGACCTGCGCCGACTCTGCGCCGAATTTGTCGGCGCCGGTAACCTGCTGCTCTATGTGAGCATCCTAACATCGATTATACATAACTATAAATTATAGAGGTTAGATATCCTCTAGAATTTGGAAATTTTTGTAAGTAACTGTAATTATTTCGTATTACAGCACAAAAGTTATGTTTTGGTACCACGGAGAAATAGTTTCAATTTTGACGTGAATAATGTCTTTAAAATTATTTCCATATTGACGCAATCCAAAAAAACTAATAGCAACAAAATCGGGCGATTCATTTTCGTATTGTAACTAAATATCTATTAACCCCACTCAAAATTTAATTAAACCACTGGATAGTTAAAGAATCAAATAATTCATTGCGAAGGACTTAGACACATCGCGCGCTGGGAATGGGACAGTCTCGCCATTTTGAACGCTATTTTGACGCGTATCGAGATGTATAACTTTCGATTAGATGAAGCATTCATTTCCTTCAAGTTTTAATCGTCGGCGTTTATCAAACCTATCGATATTATATAATATGATATTAGTAATAAATTGTGACTGTGTTATAATGTGTTAAAACCAAAAAAAAAAAATATTGTCGGCCTATACGCGTCAGAAAGACAATTCAAAATACAAGAATCGTATATAGCTGGTACACTGCACCAGAGCAGCAATTGAATGGTACCAATGAAACACCATAATATCGAGTCAAGCAGTGACGGCAACGGAAAATAATGAATGCGGCCGACAGATTCAACGACGGTGCCGACGGTATTCACGTACAACAAAGGGCCGATTCCATAACACAGACACATCCCCTTTTTTTAATTCATAATCATATGTATTATTTTATTTCGTCTATGATTCGAAGTTGTAGAAACTTCTTTAATTTGTTTAAATGGGACAAGCATGTTGCAGTGTTTAAATGGGACAAGCAGAGTGCTCAGAACTGCGAATGCTCATAGTATTGTATGTTCATTAAAATACAACTCTTTAATCAAACTGTAACCCATCCTGATATACACTTTCCTGTATAGCTAATGTGGCAACTGAATCCGTCCTTGTTTGTCCCTACGACAATAATAATTGGTTTAACCGCTTTGTAAGTGGACTGTCAGCTGTAGTGTACAATAGCATGTGATTCCGTTATCTGTCTGTCACAGTCTGACTGGTTTAACCCGAGGATATTGTACCTGGAAGTACTTGACTGATTCATTAAGCCAACTGTGACAGAAGGAGGACGATGTATTTTTGTGTGTATGTACATATGATTTAGATTAATGTGTCCTCTGCTACAGCCACATAAAAGCCAAACTTGTAAATTCTAATAGGTCCTAATTATAATTAAAAATAATTATATTTATCCTATTCTTGCTACTTATTTTTATATTTGACGAGCAGGCTGGCGCCGTGAAATAGGGCTTGGAAAAGCGGAGTCGGGTCGCGGGTTCGGATCCCGCCTTCGTCATGGATGTTTATCTATGTTTTACTTATATGTATTTCTATAATAAAAATATTAAATATATATATTTTCCTAATTTATAAAACATATCAAATAAATTTGGTTTTGAGCTCATCAATAAATGAGAATAAATCGATCGAGTCATAGGAAATTTCTAGTGGCCTTAATGACAATACAAATCGTGTGGCAGGATGAAGAAAATCACAAGTAAACATAAAAAGACACTAACTTATTTTGGCCAGTCTCCAACACTTCCATTTCTTATTGTTTCAGTGCTCTGTTACAGCCAAGGAACTATACTATTTACGATGTGTACTTTTCACTTTCACAGGTTTTGAACTCATAGTTGAATCGCCCTAATACAACACTCTTTTTTTATAGTACAGGGAGGCAAATGAGCATAAACGTCCAAAACACGTAGGTACAGAAACAGCACAGCTGTCACACTCCGGTATCATGTGAGCGACAGGCACCTCCCCTGTCGTGATGGCTCCATTCGGATGTAAATCATGCATTAGGTACCTCTAACAAAATTACCACCTACAATATTTACCAAAGATTTATTTTGATGTATAATTCTCACCATAAGAGGGAACAGGGAGAAATCTTTTCAATTTCCTTCGGACAAGATTCATTTTGGGCCACTGTATTCCACCGCCACATCAAGGCTAGAACTATGGACAGTGTAGGTATCCTTTGAAACCCTGGATGAGTATGAATATTAATCAACAACAAACATGAACACAACAACAGAAACAACATTAAACAGAAACTAAAAACACATTTCTTGGAAAATTTGTAAACTTATTCTAACACAACCTATTTGTAAAATTTATTTCATTTCGCTCTCATTTCATTTTATTTCTTTTTTAAACTATTTTGTATACCTGTATGTTGATATGTCTTATTTTTAAGTTGAAAATTATTATTATATAAGAATAGCATTCCAGAAAAACCTGCGTGGTTTTTGATCTACTTTTTATTTATTATTGTAATGTTTGAATAACAAATAAATAAAAATAAATAAAAAAAAAACCAATGTTATTCTTTTTCTTGTAAATCTCAACGAAAATAAATGAAATGGTTTTTAGGATGGGGTAGAATTATGAAAACCACCCGAAAAATGACACCTTTTTTGGGTAAACTAGAAATCCCCTGGGTCTGTCTGGTCATTCATAAGAAGTAAACTTCTATGAAAAGATTTCTTCATCTTTTACCAAATCAGTCCAGACGTAAATGATTCATTATTGTACCCAGACGATAGAAGTTAAATGTATTCAAGTATTACGTTTATGAACACCAGCGTCTCATTTTATATGTATTTCCCTCAGGAAAACTACACAGGTGCTCTAATACATTCGTTCTTAATTAAGTGTTGGAAAAATTAATATTTCACGGATTATAATTTACCTATACCAATTTTACAATATTGTTTTACAAATGTTACATTTTATTTGTTTAATGATTATCGTCTTCGCAAGAAACGTATATGTATGCATATATATTTTAGTATTCTCAACATCAGCTTGAATGACATAATGGGTGTCGCTACATTTGTTTTAATGATGCAGATGAAATAAGTATTTATGAAGTTGATTTTTATGATTTTTAATTAATTCTTAGATTATTATTTATAGCAAATAACAGGTAATTTGATATGAAGTGAGCTCTATTGTTCTTTGGAACTTATGTTACATACGTGTATAATATTTATATGATTTACTTACTCATAGTCTAAAGTGTCTGTCTGTCTGTGTGTAATTGAACTAGTTAAAGATGTTTACTTTCATTCTTTTTACTTATATTTTTTGATTCTTTTGTGATGGAAACTCTGTGGTGGCATTGGTAATCACTTACCAAAAGGTGGCATGTTGTAAAATATAACAAAGTACTTCATATATAAGGTACAAGCGCGAGGCACGAAATAAAATATGCAATATGCATACTTAAAGTGCCTACTATTAATCCGAAACTATTAAAAAAAAATTACGCGAAGTACCGATAGCAAGATAGTATGTATATGAAAACACTTTTTTCAAACAAAATAAATAGCTTACTAATTAAGAAAAAACGTAAACAGCCTTTGAAATCACGGCGGCAGCCAGCAGCAACCTCACACGGGGTAATGACCCAGCCGGCCGGCAGTCAGCTGACGTAAAACAGCGTGTACGAAGTGAGAAGAAACTTTAAACAATTCCTGTGGCTAAACTATTGCTCCGATTGATCTGATTTTTATTGTGCTCCCTGGAAATGATACACTAAATATGTGGTTTCCTTTAATGCCTCTCGCTTTTATCAACCTTGTATAAAATAAATGAAAAATAATGTATAAATTACCAAGGGTCAAAAAACTGAAATTTAAAATAACTATCTGCTAGTAACAATGCGAATAAAAATTGCGTAAATGACTGTAATTTTTTTAGTTTCTGACATTCATGCCGGGCCAATATTGACAATATCTTAATTATCATAATATACATATTATAGAATACAAATCACTTAAACAATACATGTTGCTTATCAAGAAACTTCCAGCGATATTTTACAAGTGTATTGCCTCGAAATTTTCTTGTGAAATTCCCACCTCAGCGCCATAAAGGCCACAATGTTCGAAGCTGTTTATAATGTCAAGTTAGTTAAGTGCTAAATAAATCTAGTTTCAATCTCATTTCGACTTTATTTTATCTGTGCTTAGCCGTTTGGTTGGCCGTGTCCCAAACAGAAATATTGAAATTTATTTCTTTGCGGTACAAATAAATTCTGCCACTATTGCCTTTTGAAGCACTTTGTCTTTAAACGTATGCAGTAGGCATTGCTATACTGTTAGTTTGTGTTACTACCGTTCATTTTCTTTATAATTTAGCAATCTCATGTATAAACATGAAAAAATCGATTACTGTTTAAAAAACTTAGGTACTGTTTCTTCTCATGCTACTTTTCGAAGACGACTAGAGCGTACTGGTAAATTGATTGCTGAGCTTCGGAAAAGTCAACTGACCTAACGTAATAATTGCAAGTTAATGTTATAACTTATAATTACTGTCATATTTAGTGTACCTAGTTGTAATCTTTCTCGTCTTGAAGTATGCAATAAAAATATCTTATTTACTTACATTTTTCAAAATAAGTGCATATAAAATTGCACTCCAGATCTATCTATAGTTATATTCAATTGTTCACATTACTATTATTAACTTGTTATATTAGTCTGCTGCTTTTAGCGAAATCATCCCAACTACAACAACAACAAACAAATATTAATCAATCAAAGGATTTAACTGCAGAAACAATGACGCGGCTGAAACGCCGACATTGATATTTGATGCGATGCTGATTAATGGATCATGATTTATTTTCAGCGTTTGTTAGAGTTTCTGAAAAATATAATTAACAGTTAACAAATTTTCGGTGACCCATGGAGGTGGGAAGAGAAAGGAGGGCAGCGCGTCTGTATAGAATCTGTGCGGATGTCTACGGGCGCTGGTAGTATACGAACTTATGTGGTGCCTTTTATAACTTGAGTTAGAATATGTTAATGGGTGTATGTTCAAGGAAAAGTCATTAAATGTAGTTCGTATTTATTGCTTAATTCACTGATAACTTATAGGTACCTAATACTTGGTTAATTGGTAGTGCTGGTTAAAGAGTTGATTGCCGACTGAGGAATCGTTGGACGATTCTCACGTCATAAGCCAAGCGTCGCTGACGCGGCATTTATTCACATGTGTGTGTCCCCTACAGTATCATCAGATCACGTCGATGGCGATGTATGGAGATGGCTCCGACTACTCGTTTGCCCCCCTATACCATAAAAAAAACATAACAGCGTTAAGCTGTTTGAACCCCCGGCACAAAAATAGGGATGCTATAAGTGTTCTTGTTAATTGCGTGTTTATCACAAATAAACTTATTTTATTTATTTATTTAATATCTGTAAGTGTTACAGACAGACATTTTTTTTTGTGTGACCTCATCCTGCTTCATAACTAACAAACGGATGGATGAATTTCAATACTTTTTTATAGATTTTAGATAATTAGAATGCCTATTGCCCTGCGTTGATTGAACTTATCTTTGGTAAAAATGGGTGTAGCAGTACGAGCAGCAGATCTTAGCTCTGCTCTTTTCATATTGCGTGGGGATGTCTTACAAAGTTATATTACATTATTGTTTACTTTCATTATATCTTTACCGATATAGTTAAGGTTATGTGGAACCACTGGATACAAGTCTCGTGACCGCGAACTGGCTCTTCGAGAGGTCTATGTACAGCAGAGCACTGCACGAGTTTCGGCTGAGGATATTCAACATGATGATGGTGATGATAATAAATAAATATTTTACTTTTGCATGCGGGCTACACCAATAAGCAATAAGTTAATTCCGTAGTTAGTTTCTAGGACGTTCGCATGTACAAATATATTGACATTTCTTTTTCTAAATAATCAAAATATTTTCTAGTTATACATTTTCTTTACTTTCGACTTTATTTTTTCCAGACAATCTAGACTTGAAAAATAAAAATATGTCTGTAATTAAATAAACATTTCAGTTACTTACTTTATATTTTAACGGCGCGACACGACTATGGAAAAATTACTACTATGCTAAACGACTGGAATAATAATGATGTAGCTTAACATCTAATTTTTCCCAAGTTAAAGTAAAATTATATTTATTTTTAGCCTTTCTTAGAGTACTTGAAATTTGAAAACTGCCTTTATGTACACTAAACTTAATAAGTTAATAAGTTAACCCATAGATTTAGAATTCGCTGCCCTATATCTACAAACGTCAGATGTACATGTACCTAAATAAAAACTTGAAAAATCACTAAAAATTAATTTATTAAGTTAGGTCAAAAATCGTAAAAAAATAAATTCTATTTCTATTTCTTTACGATGCTAATAGCCATATTATATATAGTGTATATATTTATTTTACACTCAAACGGCGTTGATGGATTTTATACCTGTTGCAGTCTCTACGAAAGAAGAGACAGTGGCAGGATATCAGAAATATTTAAAAAACATTGGATTAACTAGATGACAAATAACTTACCATAAAACTCCGCTTGCAAATATAGGTGCGATATAGCGAAAACGAAAACCAACTGATATCAGTATATATAAGTATTGATCATTACAGGCTACGAGCGAATTGTACATCACAAATAAACCAGTATATGGGTATTTTACAGTGTTTTATTAAGGATTAATTAAACACCGAATTTCTACTAGAGGCCCTTGAACTGCTATCATTTTGAATAATCTGTATATAAAAGGCAAAACTGACTGACAAAATCAACCTGCAACTGAAAACATTTCGTAGCACTTGAAATTTTGTTCTTGATGAAAGACAGAATATAATCAGTCAGTTTTATAAATCACCCCTAAGAGGGTGAAATAGAGGGGTGAAACCGCGAGGAACAGCTGCAGCTAGTAAGGTCATATTATTGCTATGCGCTATGTAGCCCACGTAGACTTTGCTTAAGAATAAGAATAAGAATAAGAATAAGAATTTATTTATTTGGGCACTTACACGTTACACTTTTTACAAAAAACCAAAACAAACATAACATATTCTATACATAATAAGTACAACAAATAAAAAATAAAAAAAAAAGCAAAAAAGAAAATTAAACAAAGTATACTTAACAATTTCATATAGGTACTTACACTAGAAAAAAAAAAAACTTATAAAAAACAAAACAAAAAACGTAAATAATATAAAAAGGGAAAATGCACAACAGTGTAACCAGTACCCAAAATGGTGACCACTCAGTATGATGGTTGTGGTATCATTTTTATGATACCACAACCCTGATTTTATGTGGCCCCATGGCTTAAAGCGGTGGCCCTTTCAGCATGTGCTCGTGGTTTTTTTTACGTGGTTTATCCATCTGTGTAGTTATAGTATGTATAAATACTATTATGTATGTTCACATAAATGGCTGGCTAGTGATAAAATTGTACTTGTGTTAAAGTTTAGATTTATATCATAAAACTTGCTTATAGGAGTTTTTATTTCATTTATTACTAATTTAATAATAAAGCAAATATAACGACCATTGAATGAAGTGGCCGAATACTATAAACACTGCTATTACTATATTTTTATTTTGATTTAGAATAATAAATGATCTGTAGCAGGTGCCTTTAATTCTTTATTATATGTTAGTAGTTAAAAAATCTCCGTGAGCCCATTTGTTGCCTTATGCTGAAAAACTAAATCACGAAAGCTTTGTAATGAAATTAAATCGTATTAATTAGACGTAAATCGTATTATGTATGGAAGTTAAATTAATGTACACTCGGCTCTGTGGTCCGAGCAGCAGTAACAGGGTTAACTCTCGCTCGACTGGACCGGGTGCCATTGTAAGGCGACGGGGCGAGCTTTCGGAGTTTGACCCCAAATTATGTCTGTATATTTTAATTTCAAATGTAAATTAATTATCATCACATGCTATCCGTCTTTTTGTAGTATATGCGGGAGAAACGAGAAGTTGTTTGGTTTACTGACGCCCATAAGTATCAATATAGAGGTTATACTCATGCGTTTATCTCCTTCCTGTCTCCCCCTTCCCCCACTCCTGAAATATTCTTCTATCGTTGAATGCCAAGAGAACCATTGATATTCAACTAGATTGGCGTCTAAACATAAACCGGTATTCTCGCTGATATCTTATTAATATTATAAATGCGAAAATCTGTATGTTTGTTTGTTGGTTTATTGGTTTGTTTGTTTCTTCTTCACACAAAAAGTGCTAAACCGATTTTCATGAAATTTGTCACACACAAAGAGAGTAACTTAGATTAACACATAGGTTAGTCTTTACCCCGAAAAAATGTTCCTATGGGATGCCATGGGATGATTTTTTATTTTCCACAAGATTGAAATTTACGCGGGTAAAACCCCGGGGCGCAGCTAGTGAACCCATAAATGTAATTGTGTGAGTTAGCTTCGACACGTGCCTGGAGTTTACTCCTGAGCGAATATGATTCTGGAGTGCAAGAAACGTAAGTACGGTAAAGTGTAAGCGTAATGTCACGCTCGATTGCTACATAATTATTTCCCAAAATATTTTTCTTACCACCCTAAATATGGAGAGGTTTCCAATACAATAAATCACTGTCTAGTTTCATTTCTTACAATATAATAGCTCTACGGTAAGGTTTAGTTCTGCATCAAGGAACATATAACAATAACTAAATAGACAGAAACATTCGAAATACGTTACCCTGCTTCTGATGTAGTCGGCTCTGTGTACCAGCCAAGTACTTGTAATAATTCCTCGTGTTAATTCAGACAGTGTTTGATTGACAGATTACTTAATCACGTGTTATGGTCACTATCACTTTCCTAAGTAACAGTCCACCTACAAAGCCGTGAAACCAATTGTTCAGTTCTGTCCCTGGGTTTATTGCGCAGAGGAAGGAAGGTGGTACACTAAGGGCACAAGTCAGAATGAACTTTGTCTGCGATTACGCAGAGCTAAATTAGATTTAAATAGGTGCAATTACCTGGTGTCTCCGGGGTCCGGCTTAATATATATCACATTAACCTATAAAACCTATGGCCATAAATTTCAAGCGTGTAATGAGATATACTTAGCCTTCCGTGAAGCAGCAATCGGCCGACATATGCATCTGCAGGAAGCTTCGTCAAGCGGGTTCTTAATAGTCTTTTATTCAACTTATAGTCAAACACAAATCACTCAAAGTTCATTTAGTTATACAATTAATTTACACTCCCGAAAATATTAACAGGAAAAACAACACGTAAATTATAGTAGTGATCACAACTCAAATCTGAATGCGATATTAGGCGTCTGCAATTCAAAGACGCGAGCGATCAATCCGATGTAACAATAAAACAATTACAACGATCTCTCAAGAGATTCAACAACAATATAACATGGCCGCTAACACCAAAATCACCATAGCAACCGCGCAGCAGCGACCGACGCGGCCTCAAGCGGCCGACACCGGTATTACACATTACATGTGGTTCAGAACACCAATTAATTTTATTAATGTGGTAGAGACAAGGGCTGATCTAGCTGCTACAGTAGCTATACAGGAAAGTATCGTTGGACCACAGTTTGATCAAGTAAGGAATTGTAAAATTTTGTTAAAAGGTATAATTGCACCCATATACTTATAACCTAAAGATAAAGAAATGTTATGGATGAATAGTTTGCTCTCAAAAGCAAGCTTGATATTTCGTAGTTTTGTAGACTCAGGAGTTACTACTAGTTAGAGCCACCGCACAAATGCTACTTCGCAGCATAGGCAATCGGTGATTTAGTAGCTGAATGCAGCGCCAGACCCACCAGAACCTTCCCACCACACACCTAAAAACCGCATTCCTAATCGTAATGTTTGTAAAAAATATCTGTTGGTTTCGCAAGATACAAGGTTTAGTTACTAGTATATAAAGTGTTATTTTAAATATTTATTAGACATCTCCATGAATAAAGATTTTTTTCGTAAAGGAGCTAATAAATAAAAGGTCTAAACACCAAACAAGGTGATCAAAGGCAATCTCCGTCACTTTATTAAAAAAGTAAAGTTTCTAACTTTGTTTGTAGAGCGTAATCTTTAAAAATACAGATCCGATCATAAAATTGTTTCGCTAACAGAAAAGAAATTCAGAAACGACAAAGTTTATATTTTATTACTAACTCTGTGGGTTCGCCCAAGGGTTTTTTTGGGTCCCAAGGGGATTTTTTGGGAGTTGATCCAATGAAGTCGGCACGGCTCGGCCATTACTAAATAAAGAAATATTCATAATAAGAGTAGGACAAGCAAGAATAGGACGAACATAAATATTTTAACGTGACTTATTTTTGTTTCATTGAGTTTCGGACAAGGGTCAACTGACTCGGTTTGACAAGATTCGAACCCGTTATAAGCCTAAGTACAATATTATATCTTTCCATATAATCGTTACATTTGCGCATTAACACTGTGCTACATGCGCGAGGCACCGAGCCTAAAATCGTAGCATTTAGCGAGGATAAAAGAAAATGTTCCCATTTTTATGGCGTCGCGTACCATAAAATTTACGAGGCGCATCAACTGACACCCAAAAGGAGGAGTTTATCAATCCAGCTGTTTTTGTGTGTTTTTATTGCTTACGGGACAATGCAAATGCAATAATAAATTTGGAATCATTTGGTGGCTACCGACGGCGGTTCACGTCGGCATATGCAGGAGACCCTTAATCACCCCAATGGGTCACCGGTTAGTCAGAAATCGCTCTAATCGAGAAAATGCATTTATCATTTTGAAGACGGTATCATGTCATCGAGAGGTACCCAACACGGTCGCATTGATGGCATTATTTCATTCACTTGGGTCACTTTTGTACTGTAAAATTTTGGTCGCCTATGACTGCTCGTTTCTATATTCCGCCTTGCAATAAAGGGCAAACACAACAGACCATACATTACATCTAAAACAATTCTTCTTTTCTTTCATTAACAATTTAACACTCAGATCACTTCTGTGACAGAATTCACATTCTAGTTAGATAGAACTACCATCTGCCGACAGTTGGACTTTCCGGAAGAGTTCATTAAACCGTTTCTAAAAATTTAAAACAAATATTATATCTTGCCTAAGGCCTAGTTTACAAATTCATTAAGATCTCTGAGATCGTTTTGTTCGGGATTAGGTATAAGTTACAAAGGTATTTTATAATTCACTAGCTGCGCCGCGCGATCACGCCGGCTTAAATTTCGATCCCGTGGAAAATAGAAAATAATTTCATGGCATTCCATAAAAACATTTTTGATCCAAGTTACCCTCTATGTGTGTGCCAAATTTCAAGAAAATCGGTTCAGCAGTTTATGCGTGAGTAACAAACAAAGAAACAAACATACAAACTTTCACATTTATAATATTAAGTAGGATAGACAAGGTATCGTCAAGTGTCATTCTAAAAATAAATGAGAATTTACTTAAGAATTTATAAAGTTTAACTTATCGCGTACAATAATTATTTCGTACTGTAAGGTATTTTTAAGAGATATTGCCGTGCTGCATTGACAGTCGATTCGATCTGGCACGAGTCACGACACATGATACCGTCACAAAGTAGGAGCAATGCTCACAAGTTTCGTGCGATTTGTGTATGTCTAGTAACTCGTTAGAGACGAATAAGGAAAGAAAAGAAAGAAGGACAACCCTTATCTTAGAAATTATTCAAATGTCCATGAGCGTCGGATTTCACAAGAAACGACAACTTGTCCTTAATAAATTAAATTAAATAAACCTATAAGCAACTTGACTTATGATATCTAAACGGTCCATCGAATCCTTGACATTCAATCAAACGCACATACATTTTAATAAAAATATATTTTTAGTTAATAATGATTTATTCAATTAATTCAAAATGATTATTCAATTCTGTTCAATTTGTGTTAAATAACTCCAAAGTTTTCTCTTAAATAAAAGGCCTTTGCTTAAACGTAGATAATCTACCTTTAATTAACGGTATTATGTAATCAGTAGAATTGACTACCTAGAAGTCATCTAAATGCTATCTAAATGTTTTATGTAATTGAGACAATCGGCCATCTTAGATCTAATTTAGAGAGCAGTATGCTAAGAAGATTAGGACAACATCGCCAACACCAGCTGCCTGAAACATACAAAGGTATAATATTAAATTAAATTAATAAAATTTTCATATATATAAATTTACCGTGCTTAAAACGTAAAACGAATTGCTGCTAGATAAGTGGGCGTGCTGTGCTACCGGACTGGAACTAATTTCACGAAATGTGACAGCAGTGTGATATAAAATTGTGAGCAGGAGACACCTGCCCTTTATTTTTATAGTACAGGTGGGCAAAAAGAAAAGTCGAAGCCTCTTGATGGCCACCGACGCACATGGACATCCACATGATTGTTACGCAGTTGCATTACACTCCTTACCTCCTCCTCACTCTAATTGCCCATCCGCTGCCTCTTCCTGTTTAACCTCTTCCTATTTTACTGCTATAATTAGGCTGTAAAGCAGCAACCATTTACTTACTAACACAATCGCTATGTAATTTGAAAGTTTAAAACCTTTTAAATAGTTGCTTGTTTATAAACGCATCTGCATAAGTAATTATATATATAAAAAATCTGTTCATGGACTGCCCAGTTTATTAACGCTATTATGTATGTCGCCGAGGGTTTCCTGATTGAATTCTGGATTTATCAAAATATACTCTTAATAAAGTACATAATGATTTTGTAAAACTAATGTATAGCTTATATAATATGATATAAATTATAAAAAAACTATTTGTAATCGATTTTTATTACTTACAGGTACTGATATCATTTGTTAATTTTTTAAGTTGTCTACGTTGTTGCTCAATACGGTTATAAAATTAATCAAAAAAAATAAACAATTGAAAGTAAAATAAAATTAAAGAAAGTCCTAAATAAATAACGTTACTCCTCGATCTATTTGTTTAAGTCTGTTAGATCATGATTATAGTTAGGAATAAAGATTAGAATGTTTTTGTGTAAAAAAGAGTGCATAAAATGTGCCCTGCCGATGACAGGTTCGGGGCTCCCCGAAGGCACACTTCTCAGGCTTGAGTCTACTCAGCACACGCCACTGAACCCGACACAAGTACGATGGTTATTTATTCATGGTTTTGCTTCGAGTAAACAAAAAAAAAGGGAGCGTACCTTATCAAACTATGGACAGCTTGATAAAGATACCCTTTATATGTGGTTTATAAAATTCGTTATATAAAATACCTACCTTTTGTATACTCAACATACGATATCGATATTCTCATCAGACTGTCCTGGAATTTTAATTAAACGTACTTACATCTCGTGTAGCCTTATAGTATAAGGTTCCATTTTTTTTTATGGTATAAGGGGGCAAACGAGCAGTTGTAGCCATTTTCATGACTACCGACGCCCATATACATCTGCATAGAGACTATACAGATGCGCTGCCCCCCTTTATCCTCCCACCTCCATGGGCCGCCGGCTACTTACACACCGCACGAAACGTGACAGCACAGCTGCCACTTCACGCCGGTCTCGTGTAAGCGAGAGGTACCTCCCCGGTCGTGCCAGCCCAATTCGGCTGCATGCAAGCATGCAGTGTGGCACTACCTCTTACTCAACTCTTCTACAATGAAATATGTCAATAAATATATTGCAAATGGGTTGTCTAAAAAATTTCAGTCCAGAATGTGAAGAAGAAGAAGAAGAAGAAATATACTTTATTGTGCATACAAATATATCAATACAAGTAGAAAATAGGTACTAACAATGAAATATTTAACACATTTACGTACATAAAGGCGGCCTTATTGCTAAGCAGCAATTTCTGCCAGACAACCTGTAGAGATAAGTATAAAATTTATTGAACTAGGTAGGTAACATCAAGAAAAGAACAAGAAAAGTAATAAATCATCTTAAAACAAAATACAATGCCATTAACTACATAATGTCTAAAATATACACATACTTATATAGGAATATAGTATACACCTACATATTATAATGTTACTTATATACATACAAAAAATATAAACACACAGACGTATCTAGTAAATACCACAAGGAATCTAACTGAGTTATGACTCAGCTCAAGATAGTGAGATCTAATTAAATTTTTAAAAATTGATAAACTTTTATATTTTTTTATGCGAAGGGGTAAGGCATTCCATAATTTTATTGCTCTGATAGTGAAAGACATTTCATAAAATCTGCTATTATGACGAGGCATATTAATATTTAGACATTGGGAAGTGCGAAGGTCTTTGCATTCGTTTGAGCGAAGCTCAAATTTTTCTTTTAAATATGCAGGAATTTTATTGTCGTACAAGATGCAGTAGAGTGTTGACAATATTTTAGCATTCCGACGAAATTTTATTGATAGCCACTTGAGTTTAGAGCGAAATTCTGATGTATGGTCATATTTGCGCAAGCCAAATATGAACCTGATGGCTAGATTCTGGAGGCGCTCAAGTTTATTTAGCTGTGCTTTAGTTAAATTTGTATAAAAGATAATATCAGCGTAGTCGATAACAGAAAGAAATAGTGACTATGCAATTAATGTGATTAATTAACAATTAAAAATTTTTTTTTTTTTACATTATATTGATTTGTTAAAAGACAAATTTCATACTAATCAAAAGTATGAAGCCCATAGAATATGCTAACGTTAGGTCGATTATTTTTTTCCAGTCACAACTCTTAGGGTAGGTATAGCCAGGTAAATTGATCCTAGTAACTCACTGGTCTGGTTAATGAATGGAAGTTCAATTAAAATAAAGATTATTTAATTACGAACACGGTGGTATAGGGTAGCCTGCGAAAAATCAGACCTGAATTACCGTTGCCGAAATTACCAAAAATTTAAAATAACAAACAGTTTTTTGCATTATTAACTGATGAAGCCGATATTTTCATTTCAAATGAACACCGTTAAAGAATTTACTGCTAGCATGTGGCACCAAAGGGAATGATACGAGATATCACAGTTTAATAAAACACTAGCTGTATCCGGTGCGCGTTGATATACGCCAACAATTTCTCACTCATTAAAAATACATAATACCGATTTACATGACAATCGGTTTAACGGGGCAGAAGTTGCTACTCTGCAGCGCCACCTGGTGGCGAGTTACATCTATGAACATGTCATATCCGTTTCCTCTGTGTAAAAATACATGTCATGTACATGTCAAATACATGCCACCTGGTGGCGAGTGGCATCAACGAACATATCATACAAACCTTCTCCTTGGAAAAATACATTATATGACAATTTTCATAATAATCGTTCCAAGTATTTGAGTTCATCAGTGACATACAAACAAACATTAATTTTTATATATGTAAAGGTTTCTCCGCAACCACGAAACGCGATAGCACAGCTGCACTTTACGCTGGTATCGTGTAAGCGAAAGGTACGCTCTACGAGCTACACTTGTTACTGACGTGGCGCGTGACGCGTCCCCACTCTGTAGGTATAATGATCAGTTTTGGACGTGAAAGACGAAGAACTGTCTGTAGGTATTCATTGATGGATACGTCGATAATTAAGTTATGCAATTACTGCAATGCACATTAATCAAACCGTCGCCATTTTAGAAGTATTTCCTCTTTATACAGTCAGGTCAGGAGCGCCACAGGACAAGCTGGTATAATCTGTGTTCAGGGCTCATGTGAATGTTTCTGAACATCATTTTAATGTCAGTGCTGCTGAGTACTATGGGATGTGTCCTAAACGTATAGTGAAATGACGGCGAAGCTGATCAACTCTACGATATGATACAATCATATCGTAAAGTTGGATCGCCAAATGGAACAATATAGAAAGAATAACCGAGACGGCTTTGTTCTTTTCATATCTTAAACCATAACATATTATGACACTCGATATCAGCTATTATTTCACATTTATAGCATTAAGACCTGCTAAACTATGCTGCAATGAAACTATCTCGATAAAAGAATATGCTCACAATATTCTAAAATCTTTACGATTCGCTAGTGATTTTCTAGGTTATTGACATTAAAGTGACAACATTCTTTTTCATCATAAACTGAAAATTTTAATTAAAAAATATCTAAACATGCAACACCACTTCGTGTTGGAATTTTTACGATTGCTGTGTGTTAAATTGCGACGGGAGACTCAACATCGACGAAGTTTAAAAGGTCAATAAATTATGAAGCTTCTATGTTTTTAAAGCGCATTAGAAAATTGTTTATCGCTGTTTGTTGTTTTAGAAGCATCCATAAAGACCCTTCTAAGTTTGGTACATAATGCATTCATTATATTTATGAATATCACATTACCTATGAATATGAGTTCAGAAATTATTTATAATAAAAAAATCTTTTATATTACAGGGAATCTAAGAAATGGTGAAAATAAATATGATTTTACTCTAACTTTAATGACATCAAAGCAAGTTCATTTTTCCTGTTGTATATCTTATTAGTTTTTACCATTAACATGTCATAATAAAAAGTAAAAGTACCTGTGACTGCAATGTAAAATTAATCTTCACTACTTAGAATAAAACAAAGTCGCTTTGCGCCGTCCGTGTGTCTGTATGCGTAGATCCTTCAAATTATGCTACCGATTTAGATGGGTTTTTTTTAAATATGTAGAGTGATTCAATTTTTGATGTCCGAAATCCACACGGGCGATGCTGCGGGCGGAAGTTAGTTATAAATAAAAAGCAAACCTCATTGACATATACATCAACATGCAGCCGAAACTACGGTGCCTCGAAACTTGAAATCTGGTAGGTTATAATAAAATAAATAAAATAATACCGAATAACTAATATTGTAAGCTAACTTCAGACAATTAGTGTCTGTCTGATTACACAATAATATTTCATATTCTTTATTTATTATTATCATTATCAGTGATTAAAACATATCGAC
The DNA here is from genome assembly GCA_001625245.1 of Calycopis cecrops. Taxonomy (NCBI): domain Eukaryota; kingdom Metazoa; phylum Arthropoda; class Insecta; order Lepidoptera; family Lycaenidae; genus Calycopis; species Calycopis cecrops. The sequence goes on from LUGF01042093.1 coordinate 212,612, forward strand.
ACGTTACAATAAAAACTGACCTTCTGGTATAGACAAATAAACTATATAATATGTCTCTATAACTATATATGTATACTCTGACATGCTATTTTAAAAGCCTCCAAAAAAACTAAGAATTGTTCACGAATATGAACCCGTTATATCGTCGATCGATATGAGTCTGAAGTGAACCTGATGAGCTATCAGATCCTACATCAATATACATGGAGCTGTCAAAACGATACGCAAATACCGCACATGGATGATGCTACAATCACCTTTAATGACATTCAAGCGTTAGTACATTATTTTCATAAATATTATTAATATTTTTTTCATATATGCTATTATGCTTAGGAATATTTTATTAATGTAAGTGTTAGTA
>LUGF01042093.1:213695-237397 GCA_001625245.1 Calycopis cecrops
AATACGTATTAGGACTTTTCATAATAAACAGCAAAGAATTATAATTCTTGAGTTTTAATAAACATAATTACTAAATGCAAGTTGATACGCAGAATACCTAAACAATATACCTAAAAATATACCTACAAAACAGAATATCTACAATAACCTAAACCTAATATTGTAATTGTAGTCCTGAGACCAATCAAATCATAAAAAGTAAAAAAAAAATGCTATAACTGCTAGAATTGCTAAAAATAGCTAGCTAGCTTTATTAAAAAAAAGTCCTGAAAATAATATTTTTAACACAACTCATCACACCTACGCGTCAGTAAAATATTTAATATTTCGAAAACTAATCTAATCTAATCACTAATAATATAGTATATTGAATAAAATTTGTAATCAGTGAGATACTAATTGTCTGAAGTTTGCTCATAATATTAGTTATACGTTGAGTAAGTATTTTAATATAATATATTATATTCTCCGAAAAACCACAAAAGAGACTCGTATCGTAAATTACTATATGAGATTTACAGTTCACAATAATGTTCGCAAAAACAGTGAAATGTTAACAAAAGTTTCGACATAAGGTAGAATATATTGTGTGAAGTTGATAGGTTATGGGAATGCTAAATAAATAATAATAGACGTATAGTGGTACGTTTACGTCAAGTATGTATATTATGAAATAATTATTCTGGGACACTTTCGGTGGGCCAGATAGGAGGTAGGATGGAGGGCAACGCAACTGTATAGACTGTATGGATGTCTTGGCATATGTAAACATGAAAATGACTCTTAATTCTCGTTTATCCCCTTATGCTATATTAAAAAAAAAACACTTATTTTTATTTCACAGGACAAACTAGTAATCGCATAACCTGATATTAAGAGAGCTCCGAAGCTCTTATAAATAGGCGAAACTACAGCATTTATTATATTTGTTAGTTATAAGTGTCAAACACCCAAGGAACCATACATTCGTTTTCTTAAAAAGTTATAAAAAAATTAACATTTTATTCTTTATTTAACAAAAGATATCTGATTTAAGAATTGTGTTTAAATTCTATGAGCATTGGACTTATACAGACCATTGGCTAATACAAAGATTGAAATAGCAAAATGAAAATATTATGATATGAAAAACTTGTACCTTCCATATGTGGTAATGTACTAACAACTAACAAAATAACTAACTAACTACTACTACTAACAACTAACTAACTAACAAAATATTACACAAAGCCAAGTATTACACTTTGAACTTTGAGATATCTAAATAAATAAAACCCTTATTTAAAATGACAAAGATAAAAAAACAGTAAGAATGAAATAATTAGAAACAATAAATTTGTGCATACAACTGTTATTTCAAACTATAAGGTAGAGTAAAGCAAGAATTCATGACATGAACTATCTCTATTTTATCCTAACAAAGGATAAAAGTTTGCATAATGTTGGAGCATTGAACCTATAAATAAATCCAGTGTACCCATGCCACATTAACTATTTATATAGTGACAAATATGATCATAATTCGTCTGCGAACATTCGAAACAATTTTCTGGAATTAGAACGATGTTATCTCATTTTAACTACAAAAGTTTCTTGTTACTTTTGCGAGTGTATATTGGTAAGGTACTCAACTCTGGGAATACACGATAATAAATCAACTTTTACGGATGATATCGTGGTTAGTTTGATATTCCTCGTAAATATTTTTTGTTTATAATATATTTTATCTACACTAATGTTGTAACATTCTACTTATGTTTTCAATACTTGACTTATATTATCTACTGTTATAGCTCAGACAACAAAAAAACTCAATTTAAGCAATTTGACATGATGTTATAATATCCAAATCGATATCGTAAAATCTTATTATAACACTGTGTGAGAGCGAGAGAGAGAGAGAGAGATTGGTGAGAGAGCCTTATTTCAAAATCCTAACAGCGCTCGTTCGCTCCTGATTGGCCCTGCGCGCGCTGCAGCTGCGCTCTCATTGGTTCAATGACAGCTTGCAAAGGATTTGCGAGAAAGAGACAAAACTCTACAAAAAAATGAAAGCAAAAATGAACACCACAGACAACGAATAATCTACTGTTTAGTAGAAATTTAAAAGTAAAGTCGTGTGATTTTTCACATTATATTTCAACATTGAAGCTAGTATTTTATTAACATTGAATTATAAAAACTATATATTTACGCGCCGCAATTTTTGCAATCAAATTAAAGTATTTAATAAAAATATTTATCTTCAAAGAACATTACATTTTAAATCGTCAGTCAAGCAGTCGTCGCCTCGTCGGTCAAACAGTCGTCGGTCCAACAACGAATGGGGCAATACGCGTGAATTTAATGTTTCGCAATGTTTGATTTATTGATTAATTGCATTAGTGAAGATAATATAGTGTATGCAACTGCATATAACACGGGTATTAAAACACACGTGAGGTACTATTTTGAAACTCGCCTTCGCTCGTTTCAAAAATTCACACTCGTGTTTTAATACCCTTCTTTATATGACAGTTGCATAAACTACTATTATTACATTATATGTATTATATGATTTCTACGTTATCTACTGAAGTCTTAACGGTTACTTATTGTTTTTCCTACAAATAGGTTTTTTACAGTTTGTAAAGCAAAACTTTGATTAGTGCTTTTTCTATCATACATAGTATGAAAAGATTACATATCCCCTCTTGATATTAGAGATTATAGAAGTCATATATTCGCATCTTAGCGAGTTTGACATGCAATAGGGATGATAAGGCAATTCGCAACTCTCGGTTCGTACGTAACGCGAATATTGACCACGTCACTTGCCTAAAGTGACTATTGAGCCTCCCTACGCTTTATTAAGCTTATTTGAGGGTTTGTATGAATCTTTTCCTTTTTCTAGTTCAGTGTTGACGACTAGATAGGGACTAGACTAGTCTATAATTTCAATTTGGCGCAAGTTCAGATTTCTTAGTCCCAGACAAGGGGGTACTTTAATTTTTTTTTCCAGTGTTTACATTAGTTAATTAAAGTTTTGTCTATTTATTAATACACTTTTTTATTTCTACAGTATTTCGATACTAAAAAAAATAACGAAAAAATAATGTTACGGACTGCTTATATACCGTTTGTTTATCTGTAGCTTACTGTACCGCGTAAAGTTTCTTCTTTTTCTCTTAATGATCTCGATTTTTCTCTATTTCTTTCTTCGATTGAGAATTTATAAATTCGAAACTTATAATGATGTTTCTCTATACTTTTATCATAAAACTTGACGTAATAAGATTATTTTCTTTTCTTTTGTAATTTAGTTAATAATAATGAGTCAATTAATCGAGGAAGGCTATATTACATATGCTATCTAATATTACCATATAATCATCAAGGATCAGCAATGATAAATATTCCAAACTAATCTAAACATATGCTTTGTATACAAAAATATCTTTGAGTTATGTAATACTTATCATAGTTAGTACTCTCGCTTAGACGATACCGGTGTAGAGTGATAGCTATGCTGTCGCGTTTCGTGCAGTGTATGAGTTTCCAGTGGCCCATGTAGGGGACATTAGGAAGGAGAATAATGCATATTCAAAAGCTCTTTGAGGTTGTTTATGGATGTCGGTAGTCATGAAAATGCCCATTTGCTCCCTGTACTATAACAAAAAACGATCGTTAAATAAAAGGAAATCGTGTCCCGCCCATATCAATTTTATATTAAATAATCGCAGGATTCTATTCTCGGTATAAACCCTATTAATATTATAAATGTAATATTAAAGTAAGTTTGTTTGTTACACTTTCACGCCAAAACCACTCAACCGATCATCATGAAGCTTTGTACACAATATATTCTTAGAGGATATACTTTATAAAAAAAAATACAGGTCGCAAGCGAAGTCGCGGGGAAAAGCTATTAACAAGTTCATCGTCATGTATGTTTAATATTTTTACCCGAAAAATAATATTATTTTTGGCGTGTAATAGACAGCTCTTTGGTGTGCTCTAGACCTGTAGGTTCGACTTTATTATAATACAATGACATCACATAGACCGGCTCGCCTGGGGAGATACCTTTTAATCATAAAATGCTGGCGTTGTCTATCGTTTCGTGCATTTTGCGAGAGTGCGATGCCTGTGGCTCATTAGGGGAGATAGGGGTGAAGCCTGAAGGAGAGAAATGTATCTGCAAACGCATTCATACTATCTAAATACATTGGAGTCGAAAACGATGCAGATTCCTCTTTTGTTGTTTGATTCGTTATTCAATAAAACATATTTTTCTTTTTACATTCTTCATAAACACACTCATATCAATGATTAAAACCGTTTAATTTTCATAATTACACATGAATATGTAAGGAAAAATTACAATTTACATGTCATTGTATGAGGTAGTTGCATTACAGCTGAATCGGGCTAAAGTGACGTGAGTAATAGTTTTCGGTGGCCCATGGATAGGGATAAAGGAGTGCGGGCAACGCCTGTGTATAACTTTCATGAGGATGTTTTTGGGCGTCGGTATGCAAAAGTATCCCACTACTTCTTTGTTCCCCTATAATATAAAAAAAGGCTACTGCAGTGCGCATTTTGCCTTAGTTCACCTTTCATGATATTTATATCTCTTTCTGTCGGCACGATTATGATTTATATATCAAACAACACAAAAACGTTGTAAAAAACAATATATTTTCATTTGTTCACAACTAAAACTGGGTGTTGACTGTTGATATTGAGACTACCACGAACAATTCCTGAACGCACATAAATTTTATTTCATAAACTATACAGTGAAGAATGTCTTATAGCCCTGGCGCAGTAATCGCCTTTCCACTCGTTATTTATCTTGGACAGTACCCTTGTTCATAAAACTAAAAAAACTGCGCGCCGTAGCACTTTGTTTCTCTGTTATTACCTCTGTAGGATGACGTATATCTTGATTATGAACTTTTACAAAAGGCACTCTCGGGTGCTTTGGAATATTGTCCGCTAAGATATACCTTTGAATAGTAATCTTTATTATTAGTACCTTTAAGTATTTGTACAATACTTCTTTGAATATACATCAAATAATTCCTTTCTGCGTCTCTGTAATAATAATAAGTAGATAGGTCGTATAACCTGTCAATGAATTCGATATTTTGAATTGATATTTCATATGAATTAAAATAGCTAATAGTATTTTTATTTTGTAAGTTACCTATACATTTGATAATGCTGTTGTATTGAAATAATATTTTCTTTTGATATTATGTTCATTAAAGTTCTCGTAACAGGCAAAAAGAAAAAAAAATAGCAATGATAATGAAAATGATTGCAGCGCAGCTGAGTTATATTATAAAACCCCAGCCACAGTAACAGCTGATTCTCTCTTCCTCAATGTAACTCTTCCAGTCTTGAGATTGTATGTTTTAGTTAAAGATTTTTTTTATTTATTATTATTATTAAAGTGTTACGAACATGAAATAACTATGAAGTTTCGAGAACTTCTTCTGGTGCCTACCAAAGTCTACAAACATGATCCTTACCAAAAATACTGATCGTACTTTGTGGACATAATTAACTCGATGGACATCCAGAAATATACCTACATTTTAAATGTTTATTGTATCGTTTATTTTTTAAAAACATAAATTAAAAAAAATATATACTATTAATCTAGAATAGAATAGAATAGAAACAAGTTTATTCAATCTACTGAAATATTTGTTTACTTTGAGAAACAGGTGGATTTTTATAGACAAAATTTTTCTTTGCATTTCTTGTAAAAAAAGAAGTTAATAAATAAAGGAAGTTGGGCCTTAAGCTCAACTACTAATTATGTGCTTTGAACGAGCGTCAAGAGAAATGCGGTGCTGAGAGATTTGCGTAGGGCATATTTTCTTCAGTAAGAATGACAGTTCAATACGAGTAGACGCAAACGAAATCTATTTTGATGTCTTAATACGCGAATATTACTCATTACAATAACAATTGTAACTTTTTTTTTGCAAAAACAAATTTGATGTTATCGCGGCTTATTTAAATATTTTACAAGCTCGACGTCTTGGAAGCATTTTATTAACGGGTCTCACTTGGTGGGTGAACATGGTTGCTGTAAGGCGCAATACACACTGAGCCCGCCGAGCCGCCGACAAAGCCCGGCGACACAACCCGGCGGCCTGTATGAAAAGAATCATGTCGGCAACATGTGCCTGCGCGTGTTACCCGCCGACATGCTGGCGGCTTGGGTACGCTTGCGCTCGCCCAACAGTTTCGTTCCCTTTGGGGCAATCCAGCCAAATAAATTTCTCATCTCAAGCCGCCGACATGCCGCCGACCAAATTGTCCGACTTGTAATAAGTGAAGCCGCCAACTAGACCGCCGACTAAAAGTTGCAGACATATGTCGGCGTCCCGGCGGGCTCAGTGTGTATTGCGCCTAAAGATTCTGAAACGTTGGGCTGGTAAAATATTTAAGTAAGTCACGATAAAATCAATTAAAGTTATTTTACTGCGACGAAATCCATCTTATGTTAGCTATGATCTCATTTCAAAGAGAAGAAATAAAATAACTTTTCTAGCCTATAGGCTGCAGTGATTATTCGGATAATCAATTCAACTTTTTCATCTCATCGGTTCTCTCTTCGTGTCACATCAAACACTTGATTGAAGATGAATTGTCCTTGTTAATTAATCTTTAGGTAATCCTTTAAATGAAATTTAGTTCCACATTGTTGTACGGAAGGTTGTTAAGCATTGAGTGTGTAACGCCCCCATTATGTACCCATTAATTCGAGAACATCTCGTTTTGAATACATTTCCTATCCCTTTGTTAGCGAAGCTCGTACAACGTTTCGTTCTGAGTTGTGAGAGATCTGTAAAGGAAGTGATAGATATCGGTCAGAAATTTCGACAAAGGAAATAATCTTCATTGAAGTTCACTAATTATTCTGATTAATATTGTAAATGTGAACAATTTGATTTTCTTTGCCATGTAGATATTGATTGAAGAACATACCAACATGTACTTACCCCTCGACAAAATATGATAAGGTTTTTGTAGCTTAGCAAATGCACTGAAGTAAATACACGATAATGGCGTAAAGTGACAGGACAGCTGTCACGTTTCGAGCGGTATATAAGTTAGCGTATGGCCCTGGAAGGGGAAGGAGGACGAAGGGCAAGGCATCTGTATAACCTCTATGAGGATGTCGATGTTCGTCGGTAGTCATGCAAAATCTTCTGAATATTGATAGGCATAGTTATGTCAGATCTTAAGGATTTGATTTCTTTTTTTTGTCTAATGTCGTTTCTGGTTTAATATCGTCTACGATACTTCAGCATGGACGAGTTTCTCAACAGATGTGGGAGGCCATTGTCTGCAAACTTTCCTTGCCGCCATTAAAGTAGCTTGGGCTTGGGTTAGGCTTCTAGGTTGCGTCTCAACCATTCTCAAAAGTCTGGACATCGATCAGAAACGGTTTATTACATAATACTTGTTTGAGACTTTCGCGTTTGTTATACATAATGTAGTTACTTTGCGGGTACACGATAAGACACTTATTAAAAGTACTAGTCAAGACCTCACCGTGAGTGATAAGACACTAATGAAAAGTAAACTAGTAAAGATCAAGACCAACCTTTGCTCGACTTTTCTGCCATGAGTCATGGGTCACGAGACGTCTGACCAATCAGAAATATCAGAGTTCTTTCTTTATATCTCTATGTTTAAGTATTTATTTATGACAATGATATAAGGATTATAATGAGTTTTTGAGAGCATATTTAAATAAACATATCTTATTATATAGGATTCTAAAACTTTACACATTTAAATTCGCTAAGCCATAAATCAATTAACATATAATGTTTACAGAATATAATTCAACACTCCTGACAACTATCGGATACTTTGAAAAATACCGGTGTAGCTCTAGTTTTATCAAAATTGAAAATTTTAAAACACTATTTTCCTGTCGGACTAGCATTTACTGAGTGTGATCAACGTAGAAAGTTAAAAGCATCCGGTGAACTGACAAATTTGTTTGACAACTTTTAGTTTTTAGTTTCGCAAAACGCGTGAAACTAAAGGTCATGCTCTCAAATAATGTTTAGTCGTTTACCAATTGTACTAAAATTCACTATATTTTTTGAGGTTGCTCCTAAAACAATAAAACCCTATTCGATATTTGTTGTCCGTGAATTACATACATTAACTATTTATTCTATTTTACACAAATTAAAATACAATAAAATTACAATTAATTAATTAATTATTGAGTAATTAAATTAAAATACATTCAAAATGTATGATATGTTCATCAAAACCTGCTGGTAAAATCAATCTGACATTAACCTTGAATACTGTAGCTGCAATTCCTTGAAACAGAGACAAGCTATTTTTTTATAGCAAATGGGCAATCGTAGCTATTTTCATGACTACCGAAGCTCATAGACATCCGCATAGAGGTAATACAGATGCGTTGCCCTCCTTCCTTCTCCTCCCTCCATGGGCCACCGGCTATTTACACCCCACGAAACGCGACAGCATAGCTTTACCGTGATTTCGTGTAAGTGCCGCGGCAGTTATTTTGTACCTTCCGTTGGTACGTACCCTACGCGTGCGAGTCCGTTTCGCACTTGACCATCTTCTAGACAATTGAAATGTTATTTTTATGTCGATAACAGGATATTCGTTTAACGCGAGTATGAATTATGTTTGGTGACGTTAATTTCAACTATCAAATTGGATAGCACAACATGCGCATAGCTAATGTTTGTATTTGCAAGAGTCATGCTCAACATACTCTACGGTGCCTTATCGATGGGGTTCGTAATTGTAAGTAGGATAAAATAAATTCTAGTCTGTTGTTAGAAAAACTGTAATTTTTCTATACTATTTTGCACTCCGCTGTTTCACCCGAGTAAGATCGAGATGGAAAATAGATGTTGACCGGTTCTGAGACCTAACCGATATGCACACAAAACAAAAACGGTTACCATGACAACATATTTCCAATAATGACAAGACAACGACTGTCGGGTCGACTAGTGTATTAAAAGTCAGTAATTAAACGCAAGAAAAAAACGCCTTGAAAAATATATAATTGAAAATACATTTATATTGCTAAGAAGGCATTGAAGTAAATGTATAACACCTGAAATATCTTAACTAGATTTGGCACAAATTGAAATAATGAGAGATGTTCTTTTCTTACAAAGAGAGCGTCGTATTTAATGAAAAGCTAAGGTAATTAGTGCTGATTCATTGACTCAAAATCGCACCTAGCCTGTGAGATAAAATTATATAATTAATATTCAAGACGTGCTAATTAATACTATTATTTAATTAAGTAATTAGAGTTTTGTTATTTTTTTCGTAACTTTTTCTAATTTGGTGACAGTTTTAAATAATTTTGATGAATACAAGCGCACATAACTTTCCTATATCTCATTCCCCCAATGTGCTTACTGCTAGTTATTCACAAACCGCACAAAACACGATATCATAACTATCGCTTATGAGTGTAGAGGAACCAACCTAAATGTCGGTAGATTCATTATCCTGGCCAACCACCACGACACCTAAAGAGATGTCGTCGTTATTAGTAAAGCGCTCAAACACCAAAATCATCATATTTTATTCCAAAAATAACATTTCTCTAGCGCAGGGTTTGGTAATTTCGGCACGTTCTCATAAGTTAGTATGATAACAAACTCTCCAATTATAACAGGACAAAGTCTTTCGGATCAGCTAGTTATTAATTAGATTTTGCAAATCTACTGTAATCTATTAAAATAATACGCACAAAAATGTTTTCCATCTACTTAGACTCTAGAGAGTACTTATAAGGATAATCATTGATGATAGTACTGCCATAGTTTTGGTGAATGATATCAAGCGAACAGTCAAAGACATCTTTTAACAATATTTAATGACTACAGCTAAGACATCCAAAGGTATGCATCTGCATAATTACCATGAGGATTTTAATGGACTTCGGTAGTCAAATAACTCCAATTGCTCCTTATCTTATTAATATTATAAATCCGAAAGTTTGTATGTTTGTTCGTTTGTTTATTTGTTTGTTACTTCTTCATGCGAAAACTGATAAACCAATTTTCATAAAATTCGGCACACACAGAGAGTAACTTGGATTAACACATAGGATAGTTTTTATCCCGAAAAATTTTTCCTATGGGATGCCATAGGACGATTTTCCATTTTCCACGGGATCGAAATTTATGCGGGTGTAACCCGAGGCGCAGCTAGCTATGCTATAAAATGCACAATTTTAGTAACAATCAGATAAGTAGAGCATAATTCAAACGCTTGTTAATACCACCGCGCCTTAAGGCTCTTAAAAAACTCATAACCAAGAACGCGCCCCGCCTAGGTATTCCTACGTCCGCATTGAATTATGTCTGAAACTTTCCGTGGCGGTTTCAACGCTTCTTCAAAGAAATCTTTTATAAATTTGTATGGGACAAAAAAATTAGAACTGTTTTTGATGTTTCGGTTAAAATTCTTTGGAAAATTAGGACTGCCCTTGTTCTTTCATCATGCTATCACCGGTTAAGTCACGTCCGAAATTTCAAAGAATATTATTCCAATTGCTCTTGAGACCCCGGTCTGATCTTACAAAGTCAACAAAAGAGGAAATTCTAAATGTAATTATAAAGTTTTTCTACTAACATCAATATCTTCACACACAATACATTTCATACATATTTTCCTTTATAGTATAAGGGGGTAAACCAACAGTCGGTTTGTAAGAGGTAGTGCACACTGCATGCTTGCATGCAGCCGAATTGGGCCGGCACGACCGGGGTGGTACCTCTCGCTTACACGAGACCGGCGTGAAGTGACAGCTGTGCTGTCGCGTTTCGTGCGGTGTGTAAGTAGCCGGTGGCCCATGGAGGTGGGAGTAGAAAGGAGGGCAGCGCATCTGTATAGCCTCTATAGTCTATGCGGATGTCTATGGGCGTCGGTAGTCACGAAAATGGCTCCGACTGCTCGTTTGCCCCCCTATATCATAAAAAAAAAAAAATAAAAAAAAAGAAAAAAAGTCGGAGCTATTTTCATGACTACCGACGCACAAAAACATCTGCACAGATGTTATACAGATGCGTTTCCGCCTTCTCCTGGTGGTCCATGTATGGGGAACCCTACATGGACCGGCAGTTTACTCACCGCACGAAACACGACAGCTGTGGTTGTCATTTTACACCGGTATCATGTAAGCTAGAGGTACCTCCCCGGTAGTAGTGGTGCAATTACCAATTCAGCGTGTCACTGCATCTTACTGAAAACTTGTCCTGTAATGATGTTCATAGGCATCAATAGTCACAGCATGTTCAATATTATGTGTGTTAATTTGTTTCCACATTATAACTTAGTGAAAAAAGATTTTGAATAAAATTTAAATTAGTTTAAGTATGTTCATTATTTATTTATTACTATACCAGTTTAAAGAGTGTGCTTTTTAATCACATAATATATGCAGAAAAAATGTAACCTTATTTAGGAAAATAATTGCTTTAATACTCTTTAATCTCTAGGAGAAAATAGGTTCGGAGTTAAATGTACTACTGATGTAATGATGTTGGACTAATTGAAATAGTTTTGATTAGTTTCTCATAAAATCTAACCTAGATTCGCTGTGTGAATTAGCCATAACTTGTAAAATATTTTTAATACTTAATAACTTAGATACATATTTAAATGAAAAAGGCAAAGTCATTTCATAAAGCAAAATATAAAAACCTAATACTTGCTTTTTACAAAACGATACGTCATTCAATTGTAATGACAATTAATGAATATGTCCATCATAAAATTTCGTACTATATGGTTTAATCGTAGTTTAATTAATTTATCAGCTGCGCTAAAATGCCATCATAATAATTAATGAGAGAGTCCGTTGTATACACATAATGACTAGGCAGAGCTCGTGTATAAACATATAAAATATTATTTAATTCACTTAGTTTTACAACAACAATACATATTCATGGCAGTTTTTTTTAATGCAGGGAAAATGCTTTTAGGCACCAGCCAACCGGCCCTGGGTGAGCCGGAAGGGTGTGTCGGACCGGCAAGGAATATTCATGCCAGTTAGTCCAGCCCAATAGGGTATTAGGTACCCCATTATTAAGTGCCACATAATATGATCCCTTCATACTTATCTAACTTTCTCATTCATAATTTTTATTTATTCATGTTCTTCTGATGATGATCATGATGTCTGTGGGCGTTGGTGTTCACTTTACATCAGGTGACTCAACTGCTCGTTTACCTCCTATAAATCCTATAAATGTAAATAAATAAAAAAGTCTCTTCCTGCAAATACGATACGAATACCCTTGACGCTACGTTGCCCCAATGTTCGGGCCGTGGTATGCCCTTCTTGGTCATCCATGGGCCACCGACTACTTACACACTGCACGAAACGTGACAGCATCACTACGCCGGTATCGTGTAAACGAGAGGTACCTCCCCGATTGCGCTGGCCCTATTCGGCTGCATGTATGCAGCGTGTGACTATCCAACGTATTTATTTTTCTGGGATACTTTATCTTCTCCGAGTTTCGTAATTTCTACCTAAAAATATATTACGTAATCATCATTCCAGTGATTGAAAAGCGTAAATGAAGTTTATCTATTACCAAATGAAATTCCGGATTTAGGCGTCCCCTAATAATGTGTTTCACTTACTGAGCGTATAAAAAGGTACCCTACAATGTAATCTGCATGATTAGATACGAAATTATCACATTCTCTTTTGCTATTTTCTTTGTCATGGAATTTTGTACCTTCTTGTCTACCTCAGTTAGTCACTTTTTTTTATTATAATCTACCTTTTTTCTATGTTGTGTTGAAACTATATACTAGCCGTGCCCTACGATATCACACGCATTAATCAATCCCAAAGTTCACATTTGTTCTGGATAATAATTATTTTTAAATAATACTAGAATGTAAATATATATTTTTTCCAAATTTCCAACATATTCATTCTGTAGTTTTGGAGCCAATGAGTAATGACGAAAAACTTTACAATATAACATTTATGATAGTAGGATATCTTAAAATTCAAACGAGCAGTCGAAGCTATTTTCATGACTACCGACGCCCATTGACATCCGCATAGAGGTATGGCAATGTAGGGTAGGCAACCTGGTACCTTAGCCCTAGAAATGCAAGCTACTTTAATGGCGGCAAGGAAAGCTTGCTGACAATCGTTTCCAACATCTGTTGAGAAATTCGGACGTGCTGAAATATCGTATACGATATTAAACTAGAAACGACGTTAGACAAAAAAAGAAATCATATCCTTAAGATCTGCCATACCTATGCCTACACAATATTCTGAAGATTTTGCATGACTACCGACGCCCATAGACATTCGCATAGAGGTTATACAGATGCACTGCCTTCCTTTCTCCTCCCACCTCCACGAGCCACTACCAGTCAGAGGTACCATAGTGCACTATAGCTGAATTCTTCCAGCACGAGGGGTAGGTACTTCTAACTGCAAAATACCGGAGTAAAGTGGCAGTTATGCTGGCTCATTTCTGGGGGAGGGGGAGGTCTCTGCAAATTATATTTTCAGTTTATATTTTCGAGGGGAAGGAGAGTAAAGAAGCCCTTGCCCAGCAGTGTGACACACTAGGCTTAAAAATAATAAATATTTTCTAAAAAAACACAAACATTTTATATTTAGGCAAAAGTTTATGGCTATTTGCTACAAAAAGGTTCGCTGACAAGGCTTTCTTTACCTGGGAAACTATAAAGTCTCCAAATCCGCAGGGACTTTAGCAAGTAAAATGTCTGGGATAAGATCAGATGCTGAAAATTTCGTTTTTCATAGCTTTTACAGGAGGTGATCTTCTCAAGCCCCTAAATACTTATTATATGGCCCTACATACTATTAGGTCTTTTTTTTTAATATATATTAGCTGTCTAAAACTTTCCGACCTTTTCTCATTCTTATGAGATAACTATCATAGACCCGAGGCTTGGCTCTCGTCCGTGATTTTTAGGGGTCCGTAGCCAAATGGCAAAACCCTTATAGATTCGTCATGTCTGTCTGTCCGTCTGTCTGTCCGTCATTCTGTCCGTATGTCACAGCAATTTTTTCCGAAACTATTAGGCTTTCGTAGTTGAAAATCTTTGTAGGTGTATTCTGTAAACCGCTACTCGAATGTTGAATAAAAATAAATTAATTAAAAAATAAAGGGGGGCACTCCATACATAGAACTAAATCTAAAAATATTTTTTTTCATCCAACCTGTATGTGGTGGTTGGTGTCAATGAATCGGTATTCAAAGATGTCATTTATTTATTTATATTTATTTATGAGGTTACTGACACCTTTTTCGTAAAAACCAATGATTTGAAAGACACACTTCCAAACACACTTCCAAAGTGAAAAAATAAACTAACTTTTAAAATAAGAGAGTGAGAAGTCTAAAGAATATATATTCTCTAGATAAAAATTTTCAACGAAAAATAGACTTGAGCGAGATATCATTATTAGTTTTTGAGAAATAATACAATCATACATTCAATAAACGCAAATACAACTTTGTCGTTCATACAAACGCTATGAAAATCCAAGTTATTTTATTTTCCGTTAAAAACTGTCGCAGAGACCCTTTGGTCGTTACGGAACCCTCGGTGTACGAGTCCGACTGGCACTTGGCCGGTTTTTTAGTAAACATTATCCTATATCCTTTCTAATAATACCTCTAAGAATATTTTGTGTACAAAGTTTCATGAAGATCGGTTCAGTAGCTTTAGCGTGAAAGCGTAACAAACAAACTAACATTCACACTTATAATATTTGTAAAGATTATAGAATAGTCGATATTAGTTATCATATATTATATTATTATAACTATAATGTAATATTGCTATAACAATCTATATATAAAAAACTCAAACGTGAGATAGCCATCTATCAACGCACAGCCCAAACCACTGGACGGATCAAGCTGAAATTTAGCATCCAGGTAGATGTTACGACGTAGGCATCCGCTAACAAAGGATTTTTAGAAATTCAACCCCTAAGGGGGTGAAATAGGGTGTTGAAATTTATATGGATTTCTTAGAAATTAAAGCGGGCGAAACCGCGGGGCATATCTAGTAATATAATAGGACTACAGTCATACTGTAAGCAAATAATCAAAATATTCTACCAAATAGTTCATGAACTAGGTCATTCAATTTTATGTTTTACGTTTAGTACCACATATAATAAAGTCTTATGTCCTTACATAAGACATAATTATAACATTCCTACATATGTAGTGTTGTTATATTTTATGTGATAAACTATAATAATTATTGTGAAGCAAACACAAAGATATAAAGTGGTAGTGGGACTGTGCAATTAAAAATTAAATATTTCTCATACTCGGCGCAATACCGACTTAACCCCTGCCAGCCCTTACCTACTTCCGCCGCTATAATTGGAGGGTCTTGGATCTGTAAGCAACAGGATCTCTCCAGCGACAGGCTAACCTCGGCGAAGAGGCCAGACTTCTACTTTAGGACCGGCTGCCTCTGAACAGTTCCTACTACGACGTGGAACCGTGCAATGGCCCCAGTACTCCAAAGAAGCACGCCACCAATCTGTCCGTAGTCAGATCAGCCAGTCATCCAGATCCAAGCCGCCGTCTGCTGATTCAGAGGAGCGGGTGAAGGACGCAACGGAAACCGGATATCGGACCCGTAATCGGAAAACTGATAGTTTATAAAACAGATAATTTATTCATTAATTCACATTTATTTAATCTTTGTCCATGCAATACAAACTAACTGGAAGGTACAACATAGTAAGGGAGCCAATAAATTAGCTATCACCCTATAGAGCACTTGAGTGGCCTACTTTGGAGCGCCCGAGCCTATACTTCACATGATATTGGCTGGTTTTGTGAAATTTATGTTCCCGAGATAAATTTGGTGGTACAAAGGTGTAAATCATTTCAACTTCAAAGACTTTTCTACTTCAGAGACGTTTCAGCTCAGCACTTTATCATGGAAAAGAAAAAACTTTACCTCAAGTTGGTGCTGAAGGTAGAGGGTTTCTTGTAAATATATTATACTCTTATACCAGTTGGCTTTTAGACTGTACAAATATGGACGTATGGGAAAATCGAAATTTGTTCCATATATGTTGAAAATAATTATCTGATTAGCTGAACTAATAGGTTAATGAGAACATGACGCGTGTTTAGATAAGGTACGTGCAACGATCGGACATGCGTCAGGAAACCAGATACAGGAAGAGTAGCAGACGATAACGCTAAAACATTTTATGCAATATCCAGCTTTCATGTTGAATTTCGTAGCCAATAACCTTCATGAAATAACTTAGTACTATACTAATTTGGCCTTATCGTTGTTATCGTGTATCAGACTATTACTAGCGGCATCCTTCGGTTTAAAAAATCCAGACCTGCTGAATCCTCTGTTCGATTGATGTCACAACTCACTACTCAAATTTAAAAACTCATTTTATATCAATGTTTAATACATAGATTTAGTATTGTCCTCACGTACATTCTAAATCTATGGTTCAATACTACTAGGTACGTTTGGTAAATATTAAACTATCGCCTCAAAAATGGGCAAGCGTGTAGTTTTGTAAATTTATCCCGGAATGGAAATATATCGTTATAATATAACAAATTTATTATTTATTAGAAACTAGCTGACCCGGCAAACTTGTTAGGTATCGTCTCAGAATCGATGAACAAAAAAGCTGAACGTTACTTCCTCTTGAACAATGTTTCAACTGTAAAACCTAATCTGAACAATTACAATTCTTAAAGCATTTTTTTTATTTACTCGTCTTTGAAACCTTCCTTGACATAATTAAATCACATTCGCCAAATCCACCGTTCAGTTTTATATGTCATGATGTATCATCACAATGAGTCATGGTCACTAGAATAAGGTAATAATATCGATACAACAATACTCATAACAAGTAAAAAGATTTCATATCTTCAAATTTCGACATTTTTTAAGATTTGTTTCAGCCAGTAAAGAATGTAAAAATGTTATTTTAGCAGATAGTAGTTAGTACTCGTATATACTGGCGACTGTGTGTAATAGCTAAATATTAACTAGCTAAATTATATAACTAGTATTCATCGCCACGCCGCGTCGCATCCTTTGTTGCATTACGTATCCGCTAGACCTTAACCATACCTGACTATTGGCAGCAGCATTAACTTCCATGTTTGTTCCCAAATGAGATTAGATATTCCAATAACTGTACAAATTGAAGAATTCAAAATCCCCCTACGCAATAAGAAAAGAGCTGGTGATTTCAAAGTTTTTACCAAACACAGTTAAGAACTATGACAAGGAAACTGGCTATCAATTTTCATGGTACATCCGTTTGATGGGGAAGATGCCACAGACACATACACACAGCGTCTTTGTGAAACTTATAAAACCAAACTTATAAAACCCTTTTTTTGCGGCGGGGTAAATGAAAATATTGTGACTTTCAATAAAAACCAATAAAAGTTTTTAGGAAGTTTTCACTTTATCACTTCGTCAAACATGACTGGTGGTAGCTCCAGCGTGGCTGGCATAAATAATAATATACATCGATGACCTTTTTTAGTACATAAAATGGATTTCACCAAGTAACCCACAAAGTAACCCTTTTTAAGTTACCGTTTTATTAAATAAAATTTCCTGATTACAAAGTAATTTTATACAAAATTCAATGAGCGTATTCGTCGCTAGGCGTAGGGTTGCGTAAACGAGAGCGCGTAAACCCGACCCGCTAGAGATTTGATCGAAAACCTTTTATACGTTCAAATTAAAGAGTTTGATATTTGTTAAAGATCCCATCATCAGACGAAATTCGTACAAAGCCCTAAGGGCACCGCGTTTCTCGCTAAAAAGGGAATAAACGAAATCAGTCCCCAAGGTACGAAAGTACATATCGAATTCTGTCCATTTACACTTTCCTTTTCCTTACTTAAAAAGTTTGAAACACTGAAAGGCTTTAGGATTAAGGATTATAACGATTAGTGAAAATACTTTTTTAAAGAAGTATCTAAAAAATCGCTACGGAATGTGTTTTGATCTTATTTCTTTCATTAACCTTTATTCACTTTGTACATGTGCAGATATTTTTCGGAGGTTAATCCGGCTTCTTTTATATAGTATTTATTTATTACACCGAAGTACGGTGTAATAAATAAATACTATTTACAATATTTAACCATTTCTGAGTATATTGAATTGCGCTGGCACGACCGGTACCTCTCGCTTTCACGAAACCGGCGGAGAGTGACAGCTGTTGTGTTTCGTGGGGTGAATAAGTAGCCGGTGGCGTATGAAGGTCAGACCATCATCCCCAAGAAGATGTAAAAAGGCAATGCATCTGTATAACCTCTACGCGGATGGGCCTCGATAGTCCTGAAAAGGGCTCCGATTGCTCGTATGCCAACTTATACTATAAAAAGAAACTTTACCTACTTATCAATTATAATACATAAATGCGTTCAGAAAGTTAACGTTTTTCCTCTCCGAACGCACAAATATTGACTATCATTTTAATAGCACATTCACAAACTCAACGAAATCTAATTTGTTAGACAGCGGCAGAGCAGCGTCCCACCGCGACCGGCACGGCGTCACCAAATTAGGCAACCTTTTGATGTTGAAAGATAAAACAATTGCAAATTGGAGTTAAACACTCCACATTATCAACGTAAATATTATTGTAGGTTGAATGTAAACACTGTGCTCAAAAACTGTCTAATTGTCGCTTATAAAGTTTGTAGAGCAGTCGCAAGATAGAGATTGTTTGCTTAGTAAATGAGATTACATTGTAAATACATGAGGCTGTGCACGCGCGACTTTGTCTATGTTGTTGCATAGAAGCGGAATACCGTATTAATAGATAGTATAAAATAAAGTCGCTTTCCGTCGTCTGTGTATCTGTATGTATGAATATCTCTAAAACTACGCAACAGATTTTGATAGGGTTTTTTGATAGTGATTTAAGAGGAAGGTTTTTATGACATGAAACGGCTATGGTATCGCGCTTTATGCGGTTTATAGTCGATGGTCCATTAAGGAAGTGAACTAAATGGAAATTTACACTAGTTACTAGCTTCCGCCCGCAGTTTCACCCGTGTAAAGTTTGATCCCGTGGAATATAGAAAATCATCCCATGACATCCTCTAGGAACATTTTTCGAGATAAAACTATCCTATGAGTTAATCCAAGTTACTCTCTAAGCTTGTGCCAAATTTCATAAAAATCGATTTAGCAGTTTTTTCGTGACGGAGTAACAAATAAACAAACAAACATACAAACTTTCGCATTTATAATATTAGTAGGATTAGCCCTATTCTTCCATAAAAAATAAGCTAGAGTTTCTGTCACCTGTCAAAAAAGCCACTCCATAAATAAACTCATGTTAAGCTCATGTTGTTATCATGACTTTGCTAATTAGGTAAATATATTTTTTAAAGATTTGTTTTAGTAATCAGCACAGATATGATAAAAGTCTATATGAGATTACCTTTATTACGGTAAGGGTTCGAATTCCGGATTGGACCAAAAATCGTTATTGGAATTTTTTTATTTCTAATGAGAATCCAGAGTCAGGAAGTTGGTGGTGTTACAACCCCGTGCCTC
Source organism: Calycopis cecrops (assembly GCA_001625245.1). Taxonomy (NCBI): domain Eukaryota; kingdom Metazoa; phylum Arthropoda; class Insecta; order Lepidoptera; family Lycaenidae; genus Calycopis; species Calycopis cecrops. The sequence continues at coordinate 233,352 of LUGF01042093.1, forward strand.
GGAGAGCACGTTAAGCCGTCGGTCCTGCGCCTGATTTCTCTCCGGTCATGTCGGACTGCGAATAGAGAGTGCAGCTCGGATAGAGAGAGCAGCTCTTGTGTTGGCACGCACACTTGTGCACTATAATATGTCCTGCGCACGTGGCACGTCTATATAGACGGCCGCCGTAGCTGAAATCGGCTACAGATGACGTAATACTAAAAACTCGCAAAAATCTATTGTTTGGGCTGGCTATCGCGTGGGTTAATTAAACCATAAATGTCTAAGATTTATTTAGATAAAACAATACATCGACTGTTCAGGTTGGTGATCCGAGCCAAAGGGGGGGAAGTCAGTCCGGGAAACGAAAATGTCACTTCTTACACAAAACGTCACAGATAATACACCACACAGATCAATAGTTTGTCACTGTCACTTGACGTATTCAACGTTCATAACTAGATGGCGGTGCCATGCATATCTGGCGTGAACATCTATTTTGTCTAAAATGTAATATTAACTGTAAATAAATTGATGTGCATCAATTGTAAGCTAGCCGTCTAGACAAGGTACCGATTTCTGTAAGATTTTCATCAACGTCATGACATTATAAAAGGAAGTGATCACATCCGCGGGCAGCGCCCTCCATCTAACTTGTGTATATACTTCTGGTAATACCCAAAATAAGCAGCCATTCACGATTTAATAAAAAAAAATCATGGTTCAACCCAAAGTGCTCAGTTCCCCAGCCCAATATTGAGGTTCCTCAAAACCATTCACAAAAAAAGAGGGCAGCCCATATTCTGTATAGCCTCTATACGGATGTCTATGGGCATTGGGCGTCGGGCATTTCGATAGTCATGAAAATGCCTTCGACTGTTCGTCTGTCCCCCTATACCATAAAAAACAACGCGGAATAAATTGAAATAAACAGCTTACCTCTTCACCTTTGACGCTAGCTGAAAGCAAACACGATTTGTAAATGCGACGTATCTACACCAAGGAGATGAGTTTTGTTCACAAAGTTTCGCTTTATGTATATTAAACGGCGTGCCCTATCTGCTTTTTTGAATTGATCGGAGAATTATTTATCAGACATGTGAACAGTCTTGAAAGAATGAAGAATGAAAAAAAGACGACCTACGGTCTCGCGAATCTAATTTCGTATCAACTGAGTAACAACAACAACAAAATAGGCGAAAATTAACACTCGTAGTAATTAACAAACGTATATTTAATCATGATGCTAATCCATACTAATATTATAAATGCGAAAGTTTATTTATTTGTTTGTCCTTCTTTCACATCAAATCAGATCAACGGATCGATGTGATATTTACTATGGAGATAGTTTAAGAACTGAAACTTCTTTTTTTATCACGCGACCGAAGCCGCGGGTAACAGCTAGATATGAATAAAACAAATTACTTATACAAATCACTATTCGATTATTATTCTAATTTACCAATTTTTAACTATTTAGCCCTTTCCCATCCTTGCTACTTCTCGCAGGGACAAACTGAGACGGTCTTCGGGAGGATCTCGGGTACGGAACCCGAAAGAGAAATATTCGAGGAAACAGCAATATTTCCATGGTATAATTGCGTAAATTGCGTATAATGCTAAAATACTTACATGCTTACTATCTACTACTATCTTACTTTATGACGTTTCTAAATCCCTCACTGAGTGAGTGTTTGACAAGATCTCGCAGGTATGCTGTGGTCCTTAAGAGAACGAATAGGATAAAGTGTAAATGTTATAATCTATGTAGAATTTCTAGAAATTCTTTACTTCTATTATTATTCTTACTACGTCATATTGGACCTGACCAACAAAGTTTTAACTTCATATACAAGTTCGCTTCGACATGGTGACGTGTTCCCTGGCAGTATTGACGCGGCCGGTATATTAACACCGACGCTGTCTCCCGCATAGTAATTAGTATATAGTTTGTGCTGTCGTCATTGTAGAAGAAATTGTGTTGGAGACTGCAAACATCCTCGCATCTATTTATTTAAACAGATTGTGTATAAAATGTAGATAGTATAACATGATAAGATGATACAGTCGAAATTTATAAGGGCCGCTACAGACTTGTGAAACCTTGTGGCGAGTGGATGGTACTAACCATTTTGCAGAGCAGCCGGAGCTGACCAGCCTGATTGGGAAGCTACATCTTGCACACATGATATAGTATTTACTTTACGGGTTTTAACACTATAAAATACACGATATCCTCTCTAAGTTGATAGTTTTGTCATTGCGTTTTGTTCAGTTGCTGAGTAGCCTGTGACCTATTGAGCGAGATGGAATATAACAGACAACGCATCTACATGGTGGAGCAGATGTTTGTGGATAGTTGACGTCGCTCGTTTCTTCAACTATGCTATAAAAAATAATTTTGGTGTTGCGTTTCGTTTTGCATCTCTCGACGATTGAACGCGGTTTATTATTTCTCTTTATAATATAGAAGGCACGAGCAGTCGGAGCCATTTTCATAACTTACGACGCCCACAGACATCCGCATAGAGGCTATACAGAAGCATTACTCTTTTCTGCTCCCCCTCCATCGGCCACCAGATACTTACACACCTCACGAAACTCGACAGCACAGTCATTTTATGCCAATATCGTGTAAGCGAAAGGTCATGCCGGCCCAAATCTACTGCGTGGCACTAACGGGTAGTGAAAGGGTAGGGTAGTTAAAGTTATTTCTTTATACATTAAATAAGTTACTATACAGGTTCTGTAACTGGATGTTCCCAACACAGATTTAACTTAACGCGTACACTTTTTTATTAATTCGTTACTATTTACTTCATTTTCTTTACAAAGGCATAAATGAATAGGATGATTTCTGCAGATAAAAAAGTTGTATAACTCATAATATTGATCGTATGTTTTAGATAATATTCTCCACGAATATTATTACAGTAAACAGTAGTAGTTGGTCTTGCCCGAGACAACCTATAAGAATTGTACGGTTGAGATACAGATCTTAGTCGAAATAAGATGGGTATTAAAACAATGTAAGCAACTCGTATTTTATTAAGCCTATCTAGCAACTCGTATTTTATTAACACTATCTCTGATTCAATACAAACATTGATTTTTACAAACTTATGGAAATCGATATTAAAATTAACGATTTTTTCGATTAAAAAAGTAATTTCTTTCTTTAATCGAGTTGGTTCATAAATTTTGAACTGAAAAAGAAGGGAAAAACAATGACATTTAAAGTGTTTTTTTATTAATCTGTTCCAACTCTTGCTATTTATTATGCAACAATCTTGTCACTTTGGTTTCGTTTGGTATTGTCTGCACACTGCTTTATAATGTGTTAAGTTCTTGACAACTTATATAATAATATAAGCACTGTGTGTTTACCTTATTATCACGAAGAATCTTTTGGATTATTTTTACATTCTTTTCAGTTTTCTAAAAATATAAAAAATTCTGTTGATCATCAACAGCAACAAAACCAACATCTTTTACACCAGTACTGAGGTAGGCAGAGATAACCTAATGCCACATGTAAGGGTCCTTGCCGATATGTCTTGCTACCTTTTACATAGATACAAAATCCTACTAAAATACGAAAAATTGTTGATGTCGATGATCATAGTAGAAATCATAGTAGGCCCTTTCAACCTTAAAGGCAAGTTGGACTTATAGTATATCATCCGCAAAAAAACACCCATTTGACCGAAAGCAATGGATTCCAAGTAACCGCTCCTCGTATTTTTGTATTTTAGTAAAGTGGACGGAACACGCTAGATAACGCTCAGTGTTTCCGGGTTCATATATTGCGGCCATCTTGTCGACTTGACATGTGATACTTCCGGCTTTCAAGATGTTTGCCCACATTTTTTCGGCTTTCATTTATGTGTCTTTATATAAGACAAATTAAAAGCGTTATAATATGTAGTATGATATTGTTATTTACTATACGTTTTGTGATAGTTTGTGCCAAGCTATATTATAATGGTATCAGACCGGCACGACTCGGGAGGTACCTCTCACATGATCGGTGACGGCGGCGGTACGTGAGTTTGTGATGACGT
>LUGF01042093.1:246594-261617 GCA_001625245.1 Calycopis cecrops
AGTTTATATAACTTTTTACATTAGCTGCACCCTTCAATTTCACCTATGTCCAAGTAGGTACTATACCAAATGTTAAGTGGCCTTCACTTAACATCACAATATATTCATCACAAAATATATTTATGCCCTATATTTTACCGAAGACTATTAAATATATAACAAAAAAAGTTTCACCAAATTCAATCTTATAGTTTTTGCGTGAAAGTTGCACAATAGACAGAAAAAATCTTCTACAGTTTTACTATAATATGTATAGATCAGTAAGTTGATACTACGTACGTAGTACATATTACTACTACGTACGTAGTTTACTCAATGGTATAGATATAGATTTTAATCGTTTTCTAAACATACGCCAGATTTGATTTTGATCCTTATTTTATTAAATGTGAACCAATAACATGACATTTTATTTTATATAGGGTGCTTGTTATGTGTCGTAACATGCGTCGAAATTATATTGCACATAACTTTATCCGCTGCCAGAAACCTAATATCAAATAACATTAATACCAAACTGTTATTACAAATGACAATCCCTTCTCAGACAACCATAAACTTTAATAAACTGTATCTGTACTTACGTTATATATAGCTAACTATAGATAACTAGCTTTTCCCCGCGGCTTCGCTCACATCCAAATAGAACTGCTATAGAATTCCAATATCTGCCACAATATTTTTTGACCCTTCTAAAAATACTGCGTAAATAAAAAATATCTTAATATGTTATTTATGATACCTCTAGTAATACTGAAAACTGTATCCAAGCCGGTTAAGCCGTTTCTGAGATTAACGTGGATAAACATTTTAGAGTTATAGTTATGGTACGGTACTTAGCACGGAGCTAGGCTAACGTGGTCCGTAAAGTCCACAGTCCTACAGTCCCACAGATTACATACTGGCTGCTTCGCTCGGGTAATTCGATGCTACATTAATTAGTTAGGATACTTTTTATCCTATATCCTATCCAATATCTCTAAGAATATGTATACAAAGGTTTATAGTACGGTAGAGTAGTTTTGAAGTGAAAGCGTATGAAATAAACTCAGTGTGAGTTTTAGTGTGAGTACATTTATACGATTAGTAGCTTTTAGTAGGCTAGTAAACTGTAAACATGTTACTAGCTGCGCCTTGTGTTTTCCCAACAACCTTCTGTCCTGTACAGATATCGGGATAAAATATATTTTACGACCTACTTATTCACAGCCCAACCAAATTACCTTAAATTAATTACCTTTTTACCTGCAGAGAAAATTTCGTAAAATCGTTTCGGAAGAGTTAGACTACAAACACCGTCACACGAGATTTAAACATTTTTTTACATGATATTATAACTATAAATAACATCACCTGTGTTACATGTCATGTAAAACGCATGTATTGCCCACTCCAGTCGATATAACTTTTAAAGTTATATTGTCTTAGTTGAAACTGATAAGATCCTATTTTTATACTAACGCTGCGTTGACTATAGATAAGTATGTTATGCTATTGTTATCAACTGCTCTAATCTTATATTTGCACCTTAAAGGGTAAACTAAAGCGATGTTAAGAGTCTTCGGGGCCCTATTTGTATGAAGAGAATAGTGAAAGTAAAAGAAACGAGACAAACACGTGAAGATCTCAATACGTGTCGATACTCACTGGTATCAGAGAACTTGCGTGAAGATGCGTTGTTGTTGTGAAGGACTATGTGAATTATTGTTTAAGATTTAAGGCGTAGCGTAGAAAAGATTCCAATTGGAAAGAAATGACAACAAAAAAGTTCTGAATTTATTACCATAAAGTTCTAAATTAATTTACGAAATTCATCAAAAATAAATATAAGATGGGATGAAAATATGCAAATTTAATGAACTCCAATCTACGAACCAATGAAAGTTTTCATTGGAAAATTGGTTCTGGGCGTTGATTTATCATTATATTACGCTGACTCGGCGAGTGAGACTTTTACATGCTCCATTTTATATTATGATCCCCGAAAATTGCTTATTTTCAATAAATTCGCGTATCGCTTTTGGTTATTAATTTCGTAATGAAATTTAATTTTAAATGGATATCCGATGTAATTACCCGGACTTCGTATGCGAGATTTAATTAAATAAATACGTTACTACAATAAACAACTTTAACAGATTTTATCGCTGTTTATTCAATTATTAGCTGTGACCGCGGTTTCACCAGCGTTAATTTCTAAGAAATCAATATAAGCTTCAACACCCTATTTCACCTCCTCAGGGGTTGAATTTCTAAAAATCCTCTTCTTCTTATCTTTCTTCTTAGCGGATGCCTACGTCGTAACATCTACCTGGATGCCAAATTTCAGCTTGATCCGTCCAGTGGTTTGGGCTGTGCGTTGATAGATGGCTATGTCACGTTTGAGTTTTATATATATATAGATATAGCGCCACAGTGCATGCATGCATGTACGCGTATTGGACAGGCACGACCGGGGAGGTACCGCGCTGCAGCTGCTCTCTCATTGGTTAGATTTTAATGGCGGCAAGTTCGCTGTAACAATACACGTACGCGTGAATTTAATGTTTCGCAATGTTTGATTAATTGATTAATTGCATTAGTGAAGATAAAGTAGTGTATGCAACTGCATATAACACGGGTATTACACACGCTCGAGTTTTAATACCCTTCATTATACGACAGTTGCATAAACTACTATTACAAATCCGTTAAAAGTTGTTTCATTGTAATGAGTAGGGAATATCGCTTAAACTTAAGGCATCACTAAACACATTATGCTTTTTCCATTACGTAATTATTGCTTGGATTATTCTGGGTCTTTGTTAAAATAATCTACCGAGTGATTTGTATAATAAAAACTAACTACACTTATTAGGTTTCTATCATATTATATTCGCATTTATCATTAGATTCAATAATAAATCAGAAAATTCACAAGACCGACATGCCCGCGGGCAACTCTATAGACACGCCCGGCGGACTTAGTTACTGTAGGTCTATGTAACGTCTTTTAAGTGACACTTGACAGACATTCTACATATTACCTAACTATTGTAGCTGAGTCTGGCTTCGCACTTGCCCGCGGGCATGTCTGTCTAGTGAATTTTCTGCTCAAAAGCCAATTGTTCTTAAAAATATTAAACTCGTAATGATAAGTTCAAACCTTTATTTTTAAGATTCTTCAAGAGAGCGATCATAAAATGGTAATATAATAATCAATAAGTCCTTATTATGGATTAGAATCGATAATACATTTGATTTATTAAATCAAAAAACAATAAAGTAAATAAAAACATATTTTCATTATAATAAAATAATAAATAATAAAAATTCGATTTCAAACATTTCAATATCCTTTAGGAAAGTCTATTTTATTGTAACTTACAGAAAAAAATAATTTAATAAAACTGTTTAAGGTAAGTGTTAATGTGTAATTTAAATCTGTTATTTTTATAAAATTAATTAACTATAAAAATATAAATAAAATAATAGTACATAAGTTTGTTGATCTAATTAACAAAACATTAATGTTAGACGATAAAATTTAAAACACACTATTAGGTTGACTTTCCTTATTTTAAAATTTTTGTCGGTGACCAAAAAATAATGATGTAAGTACCTATATTTCCATTTTTATGGTTAACTTCGATGATTTCCTTATGGAATTCTGAAAAGTGTTATAACACATTTACCAAAATTTAAACGTCATATAAATTTCTTATCTATTGTACTATTTAGCATGCTAGTAAAGGGAAAAACGAGCAGTCGGAATCTTTTAATAACTACCGAAGCGCATAAATATCGGCGCAGAGGAGAAAGAAAACATTCAAAGTATACCTAATATTAGCAGCGTTAACGATTTTAATTAAAATGTGGCAAAAGATTTTTTATCGCCATAACTGTGTACTTTAATAGGGCCGTCCATCTTAGAAGCTTAAGAAAATGAGACAAACTTTTTATGGTATTTTCACTTTGTTTTTATTAATTATGTTAATCGAGTATGGGCAAGCTGTTATGATGGTTTGGACAAAGTTTTTGGTTGATCATAAAATGAATTCTTTAACACATTTATCCTGCTAATATCAGTAAGAGCGGCACGCTGTGTGCATCTATGCAGCCCAATGGGAATGGCACGATCTGGGAGACCTTTCGCTTACACGATTATTCCCCTCTGAAAGGTCGGCAAAGCAAACTGCTAGACCTCTGGTGTTGCGGATGTCAGTAGGCGCTGATGATGACTTAACAACAGGTGGCCCAACTGCTAGTTTGCCTCCTATGCTATATAAAAGAAAGTGACAACCGTGCTGTCCAGTTTTGCGCGGTGTGTAAGTAGCCGGTGGTCCATTGAGGAGGGGGAGGTAGGTGGGCAATCTGTATAACCTTTATGCAGGTATCTATGAGCGTCGATAGTTATGATTATGGCTCCGACTTTGCCCTCGTTACTATAAAAAAAAATGAAAACTAAGTATATAACAGTTTTAACAGTTTAAAATATGTATAACAAGATACGAATTCATGTTTATAGAATAGTAAGACAAACGAGCAACAGGAGATCGACCGAGAGTCCATAAACATCCGCAAGATTTAGGTTATGCTAATTCGATGTCATCTTACAGGAGTCTCTTATTTCTAGATCCTGGGTGCTAACATAAATAGTGAAATGACTGATTTCACGTGGTTAACAAGTAACCTAATTATTATAGAATCATAAAATAATATAAAAAAGTTGCAAAACACTGCGCCACAGTTGTTTTGATGACATTTTGAAATCAGTTTTCCACATAGATTATAGGGGTAACAATATTAAAAAGGTTTGGAACTATGATGATCTAGAAGAACCATAAAGTATTTGTAAATATTAATTATATTATTTAAAAGATAATAAAAAGATTGTATTTTACAACTGCGCCATATTTAATCTAAATCCGTTCAAAAGTTTTTGCTTGATAAAGTAACAACTTAGAAACTTTCACATTCATAATTTTAGTAGGATAATCAGTTTCGCTGAGGTGTTATCGCTTAGGTCTGGGTCACTGGAGAACCTGAAGTCTAGTATTGACGTTCTTACAGAGATTTTAAAGTCCTATTTTGAATTAAATATTTTGATTTTGTATGAGGTACAATAATACAGGGCTAGAAATGTATACTAAGATTTTACTGTGACTTCACACATGACATAATCTTAGGTGAGGACGAGCTCAGCAAAATCTCAGACAAGTATCGAAGTAATCGATATGTACATATTATATTAATACGTGAAGCAAAAAGTTCGGGAACATTTTTACAAAAATTGCACGGACTGAGGAGTATTAAATTTAGCACACTTATAGTTTACGTGTAAGAGAAGTGCAGAACGCTAATATTTTTTGATAGCAATGTTTATTAAGTACCTACTTTAATAAAACTTTACACACACTACATGCATTTGACACATTGATATATAAGACACACGTAATTATTGACGAAGTTTCTATGCGTAGACAGAGAATACAATTCTATGTGTCTTTTGCAAATGTTGAAAATTATACAAATGTATATTGTTTACCTTAGTTACGATGTCATATGATATTTTTACAGGCTGCTGTCGAGGGTAATAAAATAAAAACAGATCATTATCAAGATATGTGTAACAAAGCCATTTATTACTTATAAATCTTAATACTAATATTAGGCAAGGTACCTATACCTATATTATTGAACAGCAAAGTAACTTAAACTTATATACTTCTATTTACTTAGCTTAAATCTATATGCTTCTATTAACTTAAATGTATATACTTTTATCAATTTATCTTAAATCTATACGCTTATAAACTACAAATGGGCGCCAGGAACATTTTTAGTACTTATACGGGATCTTGCCAAAACCCAATTGCCGCGGCCACGGTGTCCAGGGTATTACCAAATTTTCAAATTAGTTGGGCCTCTTTATTTCATGTCACACCTTAAAGGGCATTTCTGTAGGCTACAACAAGAGACAAATATGCGACTCAGGCACACGCTAATCAATGTAATATTATGTGCTATGATAAATGCATTACAAAACAACCCCTCAGCTCTCAATAACCCCTCAGCTCTCAATAACCTTACACTAATTATTATTCGGTATAAAATTAATTTATTATGATTTTCAAATATATATTGTATTTCTAACAACTAATTGTACCAAAAGTGTAAATTTCACTCAATATAATTTCTAAATAGTGTAGCACACATCTGGAGTGTTTGACGATCTGACAGGTAATGTCCGCACTGTCTCATTGAGCACAAATTTGCATTCAGTACAAAAAGGGAAAACGCCGTAGGTTTGAACCTGCGAGTGCCCGTTGAACGGCTGCTTAAATACATATGCTCAAATTGTAAATCTGTTCTAAACATGACCTATTTCTATATTAATATTTCAAACTGCCTTAAATGTGACGCGACAAATTTACTGACTACCATAACAATATATAGTTTTTAATTACAAAAAAGTTTTACTTAGATCGCATTTCGATCTTCGCGGGATCACTAGTGACTACAAATACTAAATTTGTCTTGTGTCATGAATTAAGTCAGCTAAGCTCGCTTTATAGATTTCAGCCTAAGATATATTCAAAATGTGAAGTTTCCTCTTTAATATAATACATTTAATTATTTTAAAATTCTGATGGATTGTTTTTTTACAGCACAACAAGTTCTACAGACGACGATGCGGACTGGAAAAATACAACTATAGACGACTACTTGGGGCACACCACCGCTAATGACACCTTTGGTGAGTATACTGTTCGCTGTTAGCTTTTTTTGTATAGGAGGCAAACGAGCAGACGGAGCCCTTTTTATGGCTACCGACGTCCATAGACATCCGCATAGAGGCTACACAGATTTGCTGCCCTCCTTACTCCTCCCACCTCCATGGGCCACCGGCTACTTACACACCGCACGAAACGCGACAGCACAGCAGCCACTTCACGACGTTCTCGTGTAAACGAGAGGCACCTCCCAGGTCGTGCTAACTCAATTTTCCCATTCCCATTTTGACCATTCGTTTCAATTCGTTATACTTAAATTAGTATTAAGAGGATGCTACATTGCAACCAAATAGGGCCTGCTTGACCCACACGACACCTATGCTAAGTGACGTTTTATGTAGTTTGTGAATTTCTGGTCAGCTCAACATTAAAACCGGTAATTAGTTTAGCGACAGTATAACAGACTACACCACGCCAGTAAATCTTATTTTGGGGGTGTTATATATGTAAGGTAGGCATGCAATAATGTCACTGCTTGTAATAAATCAGTGCGCTACCAGCCGACTTGTATTTCACTCGTATCCGCATATCTCTCAGTGGCGACGTTACTACCCGCGCTAAAAAAACCAATTTTAAACAATGTCGGTTACGAATGTTGGCTCCTTGTCGAATTTCGACCACAACGTGCAAGAGTGGAAGATTTTTAAGGGCAGGATAGCTCAGTGGTTCGCAAGTTGCGATCCCGGCTCGACCTTATAACGCCGAGTCATCACTCGCCTTCGTCAACCGCACTCACTGCTATTGATGTCAACCAGTTCCCTCGAAATAAACACCGTGGCAACAAAAATATGTAGCATTGTTGCACGGTCAAAGAGTATTATATAAAAAATATAGTAATAAGGACAAGTATATGTGGTGTAAGGGGACTATTTTAAGAAATATTGGAAAAATGTTATGTATTATAAAGGACGATTTAACATCTGTGTTAGTTAAAAAACATAGGAACCAAATATTAAAATAAAAGGGCGATGTAAGCAGCAAGCAACCTTGGGACGTAACGGACATGGATACCCCGGACACGTCGGCCACGTCTGCGGTGTGCACGTCGCACTCAGACGTGCTGACTGCGGCAGACCAGCGGGACCCTGAACCGGAACCAGAGGAGAGGAGGGCGGTGATCGACACCTCGGATGTCACATTGCCTACGAGAACCGACGCGAGCTCGCCACGAAGTAGTGACGACGCACAGCGGTACTCAACGCCGTCGAGGGTGACGACCACGAGATGGGTTCATCGTCTCGTGTGTGACAGCGAGCCTGACGAGGAGTTTCACGAGGCAGAAGACGGTCGGCTTACCGAGGATGACTGCCCTCAACAACTAAACGTGGCCGTGCGTCAAAGGCGCAACCGTCCCAAAGTTGACAATAGAAGGTTTTTGTAAATTATATAATATGTGCTTAGCTATGGGGGAGGGATGTTATATATGTAAGGTAGGCATGCAATAATGTTACTGCTTGTAATAAATCATTGCGTCCACCAGCCGTCTTGTTTCCCTCGTATCCGCATATCTCTCAGGCGGTAAATAATGAATAACTCAAAATATGACTGAATTTATAATTTACCAATACATTCTTTTTTAATGTTACCAAGGAGGATGTTTATCTAACTTTGTTCACGTGGGAAGAAGTAGCTTGCAAAATGCAAATGTAGTAGGAGCAGTGTTGCCAAAATGGTTTTTGCCTGTTTTTGAAAAGTGAATTCACTTCTAGTAATAAAAACTAAGTCACCTTGCGTACCAGCATAATATGTGTCACAGTAATTGCATTAAACACTCTACGTTCCAAGTTCATAGCAGAAAACTAATTAAAGTATTTCTGCAATTCACCGTCGGCTGTAGAAGGCAATTCTACGTTATTGTGCACATTATCTGGATAATCTGTGAGATATCCGGCGGAGTACAGTGAAATTTTAAATTTAAATTTAAAATGGAACAAAATTACTGCTGAGCAAAAAATTTTGCATTTTGACTTACTAAGTAGATTTTTATCCTGTTTACAAAACAAAGGAAGAGTAGAGTGGTTCGCTACACTTCCTTTGTTTAGTCATAATATTCAAATCTGTCTCCTTATTTAATACATTATAAAAGTGTCACTTCTGTACGTGTAATATGTTTCATGAGGTCCTAGACGTGCCAACAAAATATATTCTTGACATTGTAACTGGAAAAATAATAATAAAAAATATTATCTACAAAAAAAGGTGCCAAAAATTTGGTGTCGTTGGTTTGCCATCCCTGATATTATAGCCGATATAGATAGAACAGAAATATATCACTGAGTAGAGACACACACTATCGCTTTCAGTTAGTGAAAGAATATTCATGATCAGATAGGTAAGTATTTCCTAAAATCACTCCACACATAATTAGGAACATTACCTTACCTTAATAATATTAGTATAGATATAGTAAGGAGTGCTACTAGTAACAATTTGAATAATAATTAATTCATCCCTAAATTGGTGAATGATTTGAAGTTGATGATTCACTGCAATCCCTAAAATCTCTACGACGATTCATCATAATGACAACGGTAATGACTTGTCATTATAGCATCGTTTCGTCACTGGGATAATTTCCTCAACAGCGCCTCTTAGCGAGAGTTTTATTTGAAGAATGCAAAAAAAATAATAGTGAGAGGAAACTGACAGCATAGCTGTCACGTTTTCTGCGGTGTGTAAGTATTCGGTGGCCAAAGGAGGGGAAGGGGGAAGGAGTGCAACGCATGTGTTTAACGTCTATGCGGATGTCTATAGGCGTCAGTAGTCATGCAAATGACTCGATTGCTCGTTTGCTCCCCCATATTAAAAAACATTATACCTCAAGCTTAAGATGCTTTTTAGGGTTCCGTAGTATACGAGGAACCCTTATAGTTATGGCCGTCTGTCTGTTCGCGGTTTTACTCAAAGACTATAAGCAAGAAAGCTGTTTTGCTATGTGTGAAAAAAGTAGTAGAAAAAATCTTGAAGAAAAAACTTTTTTGGAGTAGCTCCCATACAAGTAATATGAGGGTAATTTTTTTCTTGTCAAATTACCCATCTTGTGGGGTATCGCTAAATAAGTCTTAAAAAATATGAGGTTGAGAACACGATTTTTCGATTTAGACATCTTAAATATTTGGTTTTAAAGTACAATCACATATTTGTCAGAGATAAGTGTGTTTTGTATATACTGTATCTTCACAACGGTTAAATATGAACACGTGAAAAAAATTACAGCAGTAGTATATAGTTACATTTATATATTTATAGCTGATTAGGAAGTAATAATTGAAAAGTTATAGGCTACCAACTTCTAAAATGTACTCCTTACAAACACAATGAAAAACCAAATTATTTTATTTTACTCGATATTAATAAACAGGTAGAAATTTGAATACTAACTATAACAATAATTAATACCATATACCTAGTTATATCCGTAAGTCGAAACGCGGTGCGAGCGCTGCGGCCGCTCCGGTCGCGGTGGTGACGCGGCGGTGGCGCGAGCGCGAGGCGGTTACTAGGCAACGCCCTATGATGATAATGATGGTACGGAATCCCGTCGTGTGCGAGTCCGACTCGCACTTGGCTCGTTTTTTTTAATTTCAATTTTTTGGGAGCCAGTTTGTAGAAGACTGAATGCAGACGCATATAATATTTGCACAATCAGTGGTTATTTAAATGGACAGCAAAAATATAGTAAATATTTGAATACAAATTATCACTTTCATTCTGAAATTTCGTTTTACAGTGAAAATGAAAAGGTAGGCGAAATATTGTAATCTGAAATATAAAATTGTCGACTCGACAAATTTTTATGAAATTTTCTGTGTGTATTCGGTGGATATGAGAATAGATCGTAAAGAACGAATTTTAGTAAAAGGTAGGGCGATTCTACTTAGTACTTTGCACTTACTTAGTACTTTGCATTGTGGTTGCCAATTGGGCGGGATTCGCCTAGAATGTCGCAACATTTTGTGTGACATCCTGAATCCCGAAAAAATATAAAGCGTTCCGACAAAATAGATAGGTAGAGGCAAACCTATGTCAGAAAGAAATAGAAGTTGTATGTTAATTTTTTGTCCCGACTGTAATCCAAAGATTCCGTTTCTTTTTCATTTTGTCGACATATTATAGTCTGATAAATATACTTTACATTCATACTGGGTCGGCACGACCGGGGAAGTAACTTTCAATCGCATGGCCTGATGACCACACACCTCGAAATGACAGCTATGCTGTCTCATATCATCCGGTCTATAAGAATCGGGGCTGCCCGGAGGAGACGAGGAGGAAACACCTACGGATCTGCGAGACAGGTATGCGGATGTCTATGTGTGTACAGTGTAGTTAGTCACCAAAATACTGGCATCTTGTTATTCAAACGGACGTGAGAAAAACTATGGGGTTCAGCTAGTTCTAAAAATATTAGTTCTCTTATTCTCTTATTCATGTTATAGAACTGTAATAGACAATTATAAGGTATCAGTTTAATATTACAAAAGGGTACATTGAGGTAATATAGTTACCTGAAAATTACCCGTAGCGATGAAGCTTAATGAAAGCAGTAACATTATTACCGCGGTAAAAGGTAATTCCCATTTCATTGGTTTTCTAATACTCAACGCGAGCTCTGCCCGTATATCATTTTTTATCCCACGTCCAACTTATGCATGAAATTCGGTTGCCATTTTTTATAAAGGCTCTAAAAATACCATAAATAAGGTTTTTGTGCTATAGTTAGATAAAAAAATTCCGACCCATTTTTATAAAGGTGTCAAAATCCTATCGGTTTTTTGTGATGAAGTTACTGTGATAAATAAATTCAGGCAAGACTATACCTAACTATTATTTAATATTCGAGAGTCAAAATATACAAAATTTTCGATCTTCTGTTCGAATCTGCGAATTCTGTGATTATTTAATAAAAACGCATATTACATTAATGGCTTTATAAAGTTTACAACTCATACTAAAAGTAAGATATAACAATAATGATGTTTATCGCACTATAATTAATTAAGAAGTCATAAATTTTTCTATACGGAGGCAGATAAGCAATCGGAGCTAATACTTGCCAATGCCTATAAACATACGCAGCGATTATTTAGACCTCGACGACACACCGCCCACCTACAAGTATATATAGTACTAGCAGTGTCCCGCGGTTTCACCCGCGTCTAATTTCTAAGAAATCCATATAAACTTCAACACCCTATTTCACCCCCTTAAGGGTCGAATTTCTAAAAATCCTCTTTTTAGCAGATGCCTACGTCGTAACATCTACCTGGATGCCAAATTTCAGCTTGATCCGTCCAGTGTTTAGGGCTGTGCGTGGATAGATGGCTATGTCACGTTTGAGTTTTATATATATAGAATAGTACTGTTAATTTTATTTTTTATATCTGTCACTTTGCTACAGTATTACGTGTGCAAAAGGTACTTCCCTGTTCGTGCCGGTCTGCTTCGGTTGCAAGCATAATGGCACTACCTCTACGTACGTACGAAGGACACTGCTTCATTCTGACATCATGACTCAGATTTACATAAAAGAACCCAACATCTTTCCCAGAAATGTCAACGGAATTAGCCACCCATTAATGGGATATAAAATCGGTAGTACATTACGAACAAAGCGCATTGTTTATTGATTGACCCAATAAAACTGATATTATAGCCAGGTTTTACTCGTCTTTTATGTGAGGTGAAGAAGTCTCTGAGCAGTACAGTAATTCTAAAGAAAGATTTTATAGATCTGTTATGGCGTCTGGTTTGTAACAACGCCAATTTATAAAGAATTCTTTGTTGGAGCATTTTATGTGTCGAACTTCTGGAAATTTAAAGCTTGATTTCAAATAAATATATTATAAGACATATAATAAATATCTCTTTTATTTGTTACGTATTTAAGGACGAATTCCTTTCTGTAGCAAGTTCGTTAACGTTAACGAATTACTATGATTGATATAAGACGCAATTCGGCTACATGCGTACATGCAGCAGCACTACCTTTTACTAAAGGCATGTATAGATTTGGGTAAATTAGCCTAGTATCATAACTGAATCGGGGAAGGAAACAAAGCACGAGTACTTGTGTACTGTTAGAGAAATATTTGCTTTACGATAGACACATACCATACAATATGAAACACTAAAATAGAATACATTCAGTTTTATTGGAGGTTGCGTCATTTCTGCGTTTCATTTTTTGCAGACGCTTCAGGCCGGTGCCGTACATTTCACTTAACACCAGCATGATATGAAGGATACATTATTGTTTCGCTCAGTTTATCCGGCACATTTGGTTTCAGATATTTTGTCCTTCATAGGATAGGATTATAGTCAATCATCTCTTTTTTATTTATTACTAGATGTACCCCAGGTTTTACCCGCGTTAAATAATTAATAGACTTCACCCCCTATTTCCCTTAGTGGTCGTAATTTTTAAAAATCATATTTCAAAAACTAGGGCTTAGGCTCATGCGCTACAGCTTTGATAAAGACCATCATGTAATCAAATGCCATAATATACGTTTTTTTATAGCAAATTATATACGGCATACGGTTGTTTCTATAACATAGGAGGCAAACGAGCAGTTGTACCACCTGATATAAAGTGATTACCAACGCCCACAAACATCCGTAACAGCGGAAGCCTTGCCGACCTTAGAGAGGAGAATATGCTCTTTTCTTGAAGATCCTTAGGTCGTATCGGTCCGAAAATACCGAGGGGGGCAGCTTATTCCATATCAAAGTAGAGCGTGGGATGAAATTGCACTTAAAGCGCACAGTAATGGACTTCTGAGGATCGAGATAGTGATGGTAGAGTTTGGAATTTTGGCGCGAATAATGGAATTCAGCTGCTGGTATTAATCCAAACAGCTCCTTAGAGCACTCCCCTTGATAAATACGATAGAAGATGCATAGCGAACTGACATCTCTACGCAAGGCAAGAGTATCAAGCTGGCGGGAAAGACACTGGTTATTAACGATTCGAGTCGCTCTGCGTTGTATACGGTCAAATGGAATGAGCTGATATTGCGCGGCTCCGGCCTAAAGGTGAATAAATGACATACAAACGAGGCTGTTAGCTTTGTGGTAATTTTCGACCACAGTCGTGAAATTCAAATAAAGATAGCAGGATTACTTATTGTGAATCTGGGGCAGGACTGACGCTAATCCTTCAATCATGTACCTGATTTTTATCCGGGTCGTGATGCTGTCACATCGGAATAGGAGAATAAGGGAATTGGTAGCTTAGAGTTGATAAGATCGCGACGACGAAAAAGCGAAAACTCAAAAGACAATTAATTCAACAATTATGTTCTTCAAAATGTTTAAAACATTCGAGATAAATTACCAAAATTTATTGTCAATACATTAATGATAATATTCATAATAAATAATATTTATTTGTAAGGTATAATGTTAGTACTTATACAATAATAATATGATTGTGCCACAATCATATTATTATGATGTACATGATTAATATTATACAGTTTCACATATTCTTATATCTTATATAGGATAACTAAAGGACCAATTTGTTGCAGACACATTATACGACGTGCCGACGAGCATGATAGTGCTCCTGTCGGTGCTGTACGGTACCATATCAGTCCTGGCGGTGGTGGGGAACTTCTTGGTGATGTGGGTGGTGGCGACATCTCGCCGGATGCAGAGCGTCACCAACTGCTACATAGCCAACTTGGCGTTAGCCGATATTGTCATAGGATTATTTGCTATACCATTCCAAGTAAGTATATGAAATGTTAAAGTTGTAGATAGATGTTTTTGCTGGCAACACGCTGGAAGAAATGTACCTACTACTTTCTCCTGTACTGTACATACTACATACTATTTTGAATTCTACCTACGCCAAAAATTCGAACTTTTGTTGTTGTTGTTATTTTTTTCTTTTTTTTCCGACGCCCATAGACTTCCGCATAGAAGTTATAGAAATGCGTTACCCTCCTTCCTCCCCCTCAGTTCAAGGGACACCGGCTACTGATAAATAAAATTGTAGATTGTGCCACAAAGGAAAGAAGTAGGTACTGGTTTTCCTGACAACACGCAGGATATAATACCTTTCTCCTGTATAAGATAGAATTGTACAACTCACTTTTTGAACGTCAACAATTATAACTACCACCGGTTCAACCCTTGCCATGTCCTGAAAAGAACCGGCGAAACAAACTCCGAAGGCCTCACGAAGAAGTATCTATAAATATAAAAATACAAATACATTATCATATTATATAAAAA